>JAGXEW010001281.1:12500-23993 GCA_030684275.1 Acipenser oxyrinchus oxyrinchus | reverse complement strand
TGCTGCATGTTAATAATCCATTGCGCTGGTAACCAGCGTGTTGCTCACATGTATCAAGCTTTTGTATTGCATTGTATATAGACAACCTGTGTGCTATGAAAGTGACTCAATTAGATCATAATAGAAAAGCTCAGAAACAAATAAGTTACATTTTGCATCACTTGGGAAAAAAATACGAAAAAACAACCATTATAAAATCGAAATGAATGAAATCACAGCAAACACTGTGATAGATAAACATATATCAATCACACAGGGGCCATTTAAGAAAGCTCTCTCTCTTTAAAGTGTTTTAGCTACAGCTGGAGAGCATTCTGAAACATGAGAACAAACCCTCTATAGAAACAGTAAATAAATGTGTTGCTATGCTAAGATCACTGATAATGCAGAGACTGTGCTATTCAATTAATATAAACACAAAGGTACCTGTAAAAACACAATGCCTGTTTGTTCTGCTGTTAACTAAGACACTGCTGAGCTGATCCGTTTTGATGAGATCAGTTCCAATTGAAACTGACCAGCATGCCAGGGCTAGAGCTACACTCAGATCAGCCATACATTAGCTCCATTTACATATACCCTCTCAGCCAATCAGAGTGCAGGATGTTTCTCCAGTGTGATTGAATACTGCATGAAACAATCCTGGGGTGTAACTGTAACAGTACTGATGTTCTCCTTCACCAGTCCCTGCAGTGACGCTGATACAGAGGAAAGCGGGAATCTGCAGGAACGGACGTCATTTGCCACGTGGACGGGTTCTACCCCGAGAGGTTGAGGTGAACTGGATCAGAGACGGTGAGGCTCTGCTGGAGGAGGGGTGTGGAGTGGAGAGGTGCTACCCAATGAGGACAGAACCTACCAGCTGAGAAAGACCCTGACAGTGAGTCCTGAGGACCAGAAGAAACACAGCTACTCCTGCCAGGTGGACCACGCCAGTCTGGATGAGAAGATGGATGTGAAATGGGGTAAGAGAGAGAGAGACCCTGCTACTGAAATAGACTGTGTGAGCAGGGAGGGAGGGAGGAGGAGGCTGTACCTGAGACCCTGGTACTGAAATAGACTGTGTGAGCAGGAGGGAGGGAGGCTGTACCTGAGACCCTGGTACTGAAATAGACTGTGTGAGCAGGGAGGGAGGGAGGCTGTACCTGAGACCCTGGTACTGAAATAGACTGTGTGAGCAGGGAGGGAGGGAGGCTGTACCTGAGACCCTGGTACTGAAATAGACTGTGTGAGCAGGAGGGAGGGAGGCTGTACCTGAGACCCTGGTACTGAAATAGACTGTGTGAGCAGGAGGGAGGGAGGCTGTACCTGAAGTATACAATGAGAAATCACAAACACTACAGCCACTCTCTTCAATTCAAAAGCTTTTATTGCAACAGGGATTTCCCAGCTGAAGTTCCCTCCTGATAGCACTTCACAAAGGGGTCTGCTTTAAGAACAGTTGGTGGTAGATTAGTTTATCTCATGGATGCACCCTTATGAAAGTTGACTGGTATACCTGGTATTAGCTAAGTGTAGCAGAGCAGTGTGCTGTTGATTTTAACATATTAATAACAATGTTAGTTAATGTTCTTTGTTCCTCTTTGCATCCGTGAGTATAAAATGACTGATTCCGAAATCCATTGTAGATTTCAACAAAGATATTTAATTCAATACAGTACAGCATCGGGGTATTGCATTTTCCTTAAGCACAAGTCATGATGGAATCAAAGATGGATAGACATGCTTGTAATAATATAGCCTCCCATGTGACATTACCCCTTTCTTCTTAACCTATCAGAAAAGACAATTAATACTGATGCAAGTTTTACAATCCTCCTGTCAACCAATAATATCAGTGACCACGTTGCTCTACTTTCATTTTATTACTTTAAGTGATTGTAACATCAACGCCTCTTTGAAGTTCCGCTCACTAAGACATAACGTCATAAAGCTAAGTAAAGGAAGCAGATTGTCCATTCATTTCAATAGGGATTGTAGAGGGGAGCACACCATTCATTTCAATAGGGATTGTAGAGGGGAGCACACCATTCATTTCAATAGGGATTGTAGAGGAGAGCACACCATTCATTTCAATAGGGATTGTAGAGGGAGCACACCATTCATTTCAATAGGGATTGTAGAGGGAGCACACCATTCATTTCAATAGGGATTGTAGAGGGAGCACACCATTCATTTCAATAGGGATTGTAGAGGGAGCACACCATTCATTTCAATAGGGATTGTAGAGGGAGCACACCATTCATTTCAATAGGGATTGTAGAGGGAGCACACCATTCATTTCAATAGGGATTGTAGAGGGAGCACACCATTCATTTCAATAGGGATTGTAGAGGGAGCACACCATTCATTTCAATAGGGATTGTAGAGGGAGCACACCATTCATTTCAATAGGGATTGTAGAGGGAGCACACCATTCATTTCAATAGGGATTGTAGAGGGAGCACACCATTCATTTCAATAGGGATTGTAGAGGGAGCACACCATTCATTTCAATAGGGATTGTAGAGGGAGCACACCATTCATTTCAATAGGGATTGTAGAGGGAGCACACCATTCATTTCAATAGGGATTGTAGAGGGAGCACACCATTCATTTCAATAGGGATTTGGTCGGGACCCAGTAAATCATGCTGAATTACCCAGAATGCCGGTTTGTAGAGGGCGGATTAGACTGGTTTTACTGGAAATGCTACATGACTGTGGTAAACTTTCACAGCACTGGTATTACTGTGCTTTAAATAGAGCCTGATTCCGCTGCAGGGATGTGGGTCATTATCTTCACTGATTGCTTTTGCTAAACAGTCTCCTGTGTGTTTGCAGTTCCAGAGGCTGCTCTCAACATGGGGTTTGTTGCTGCTGGTGTGCTGGCTGCTCTGGGTCTGATCATCGCAGTGATCATAGGAGCTCTCATCTGGAAGAAAAGAGCATCAGGTGAGAGAGAGGAGGCGGGGTTAAGAGCTGCTTTATTAATGCTGCATTTCTAATTCCTTTATGAATTGTGTTCTGTATGTACAGAATAGACATGATGGAGACATGAAATATACATATTTATGAGATTAACATGAACAAACTCCCATTTCTAGATTATCCCAGTCTTTTAATGCCCTGGTCTCTCCTGCAGTAAATGTGTAAAAGGTGCCTGTACTAGTCTTTGCACTGGGCTGCTGATTCCTCCATGTAGGAATCTGAAGAGATGTCTTCCACAGTCGTCTCTGGGCTCAGCTTTCAGCTGGCCTTAAAGTTTAGGTTCTGAATAAACTGCTGCCAGCACTGGGGCAGTGAGGATGGATAGAGCCCTAACTCCTGAAACAGCTACCCAAGGATTTGAACCACTGATGGCACTCCAGATTTGCAGAGTACTGGAAGCGTTACCCAGCATGAGTTTAACACACATGCTATGCTCTTGGAAAACAACATGATGATAATGTGTGCTTATAAGCTCAACGGGACTCTTCCAGGTGCCGATAAGGACATGAATCTAGTATTTTAGAAGTGCTTTACAACAAGAACCCACACATCAGTGACACAGAGGCTGAATGCAGCATATAGCTAGACCTGCTGTACATTCTCTCAGTCTTTATCTCATTGCAGTCGGTGGAACTCAAGGAAACCAGGATATTTTGGGAGGCCCTGGACAGGGACACTGACCCACAGTTTCAGGGCAGTCCTGTCCAAAGCTGGACGGGTCACCCTGGTCACTAAAGCAGAAATGACTCGAGCCCCCAGTCATGACTTTACTTGGGCTACTATTTGTGTTCTTTTAATGCGTGAAAAATAAAAATTGCACATGAAGGAGAGTAACTGGCAGAATCTTCAGAAAAATATCTGCTGTGGTTTTAGTGCACTAGGTCAGAGTTTCTGTGTGATTTTAGGGAGTGCTTTTAGCAATGAATCTCAACAGGGTCCTATAGTTGTATAAAGCAGGGCTGGGTGCAGGGAAAGTGAATCCAGCCCTGGCATGTGTGCTCTAATAACATGAGTGCAATCACAACCTTCTCCAGTGTGTGGAATAATGACAATACATTTCTCAATGATATGAAGCTGCTGATAGATTCACTTGTAAATACAGTAACCCTGAGTTTTGTAATTCACTCCTAGGTGCCAGGAGCCCTGACTACACACCAGCGCAGGGTGAGTATTTTAGATGTGTTTTAATTGCATAGATTTAAGTAGAAGAAATAAAACACTTCTAATGTGTTGAAGATCAAGGCTGGAGAAAAACAAACAGAATTGAATTCAAGAATTACAATTTAAAAGACAACTCTGAATGTGTTATAGGGGTTAGAATGCAGTTCTTTAAATACTGTTCTTGTGAACAATTTAACTTGCGCTACAGGAAAACCGATCTGTAGAAACTGCCTGTACCTTCTTAATATCTTTTCTATGGTTCAGAGTTGTAATATATGTGTTTCTGCAGAGCTGTCTCTACCTGGTTTGCTCTGCTTTTAGGAGCTCATTGTTTTCTATGGTTCAGAGTTGTAATATATGTGTTTCTGCAGAGCTGTCTCTACCTGGTTTGCTCTGCTTTTAGGAGCTCATTGTTTTCTATGGTTCAGAGTTGTAATATATGTGTTTCTGCAGAGCTGTCTCTACCTGGTTTGCTCTGCTTTTAGGAGCTCATTGTTTTCTATGGTTCAGAGTTGTAATATATGTGTTTCTGCAGAGCTGTCTCTACCTGGTTTGCTCTGCTTTTAGGAGCTCATTGTTTTCTATGGTTCAGAGTTGTAATATATGTGTTTCTGCAGAGCTGTCTCTACCTGGTTTGCTCTGCTTTTAGGAGCTCATTGTTTTCTATGGTTCAGAGTTGTAATATATGTGTTTCTGCAGAGCTGTCTCTACCTGGTTTGCTCTGCTTTTAGGAGCTCATTGTTTTCTATGGTTCAGAGTTGTAATATATGTGTTTCTGCAGAGCTGTCTCTACCTGGTTTGCTCTGCTTTTAGGAGCTCATTGTTTTCTATGGTTCAGAGTTGTAATATATGTGTTTCTGCAGAGCTGTCTCTACCTGGTTTGCTCTGCTTTTAGGAGCTCATTGTTTTCTATGGTTCAGAGTTGTAATATATGTGTTTCTGCAGAGCTGTCTCTACCTGGTTTGCTCTGCTTTTAGGAGCTCATTGTTTTCTATGGTTCAGAGTTGTAATATATGTGTTTCTGCAGAGCTGTCTCTACCTGGTTTGCTCTGCTTTTAGGAGCTCATTGTTTTCTATGGTTCAGAGTTGTAATATATGTGTTTCTGCAGAGCTGTCTCTACCTGGTTTGCTCTGCTTTTAGGAGCTCATTGTTTTCTATGGTTCAGAGTTGTAATATATGTGTTTCTGCAGAGCTGTCTCTACCTGGTTTGCTCTGCTTTTAGGAGCTCATTGTTTTCTATGGTTCAGAGTTGTAATATATGTGTTTCTGCAGAGCTGTCTCTACCTGGTTTGCTCTGCTTTTAGGAGCTCATTGTTTTCTATGGTTCAGAGTTGTAATATATGTGTTTCTGCAGAGCTGTCTCTACCTGGTTTGCTCTGCTTTTAGGAGCTCATTGTTTTCTATGGTTCAGAGTTGTAATATATGTGTTTCTGCAGAGCTGTCTCTACCTGGTTTGCTCTGCTTTTAGGAGCTCATTGTTTTCTAATGCCACACCTGCTAGATACTAAACTACAGTAACATTCAAATATAAACCCAAGTGAGAAGGGCTTTAAAGGCTCTTCTATGAAAGATCTCCTCATTCCTGGTGGATTATTATTATTATTATTATTATTTCAGCAAAGGAACAAAGTGATGCTTCATCCACCTCATCCAACTCCACCAACGATGACAGGTAAAGATGCATTTTCATGCACTTTTAATAACTATTTGTTCTGATCTTTTCTAAATCAATCAATCAATCAATCATCACCCCACAGCACTGCTTACATTTCAATATATGTACTGTTTTTGTTAAGTTGAATTAAGTTCTGTACATGAACTCACAGTATTCTCTTGAGAACCAGCTGTATGTGGCCTATGGTTTGTCATGTTTTAAGTTGACAGTTGCCTGACTCTTCTGAGCTACATGAGATTTTGTGTTTCCTGTGAGTCTCACATGAATAACGGACGCCAGTGTCAAAAGTACGCTTCTGGGTCCCCTTCTTAATCAAATGTGATGATTATAAATCTATTCTCATGTTTCATATGACATCTTCCTGCTAAACTTGAGAAAGATGATAACAGCTTGTGAAAATTGGAACTGCATGTAAACCTGGCCAGTGACGTGCACTGATACTCCAGCATGGACTTGATAAGACAGAGCACAGCACACCAACAAGGAGGGTAGAGTTCAGAGTAGAGCCTGAGAGCGCTCCTGCTTCTCACTGATACTCCAGCATTGTCTTGATAGGACAGACCACAGCACACCAACAAGGAGGGTAGAGTTCAGAGGAGAGCCTGAGAGCGCTCCTGCTTCTCACTGATACTCCAGCATGGCCTTGATAGGACAGAGCACAGCACACCAACAAGGAGGGTAGAGGTCAGAGGAGAGCCTGAGAGCGCTCCTGCTTCTCACTGATACTCCAGCATTGTCTTGATAGGACAGAGCACAGCACACCAACAAGGAGGGTAGAGTTCAGAGGAGAGCCTGAGAGCGCTCCTGCTTCTCACTGATACTCCAGCATTGTCTTGATAGGACAGTCAGTAAAGAGCATGATGCTTGTAGGGATAGTTCAGAGGAGAGCCTGAGAGCGCTCCTGCTTCTCACTGATACTCCAGCATGGTCTTGATAGGACAGAGCACAGCACACCAACAAGGAGGGTAGAGTTCAGAGGAGAGCCTGAGAGCCTCCTGCTTCTCACTGATACTCCAGCATTGTCTTGATAGGACAGTCAGTAAAGAGCATGATGCTTGTAGGGATAGTTCAGAGGAGAGCCTGAGAGCTCCTGCTTCTCACTGATACTCCAGCATTGTCTTGATAGGACAGTCAGTAAAGAGCATGATGCTTGTAGGGATAGTTCAGAGGAGAGCCTGAGAGCTCCTGCTTCTCACTGATACTCCAGCATGGACTTGATAGGACAGAGCACAGCACACCAACAAGGAGGTAGAGTTCAGAGGAGAGCCTGAGGCTCCTGCTTCTCACTGATACTCCAGCATTGTCTTGATAGGACAGAGCACAGCACACCAACAAGGAGGGTAGAGTTCAGAGGAGAGCCTGAGAGCTCCTGCTTCTCACTGATACTCCAGCATTGTCTTGCTAGGACAGAGCACAGCACACCAACAAGGAGGGTAGAGTTCAGAGGAGAGCCTGAGAGCTCCTGCTTTCACTGATACTCCAGCATTGTCTTGATAGGACAGAGCACAGCACACCAACAAGGAGGGTAGAGTTCAGAGGAGAGCCTGAGAGCTCCTGCTTCTCACTGATACTCCAGCATTGTCTTGATAGGACAGAGCACAGCACAGCAACAAGGAGGGTAGAGTTCAGAGGAGAGCCTGAGAGCGCTCCTGCTTCTCACTGATACTCCAGCATGGTCTTGATAGGACAGAGCACAGCACACCAACAAGGAGGGTAGAGTTCAGAGGAGAGCCTGAGAGCTCCTGCTTCTCACTGATACTCCAGCATTGTCTTGATAGGACAGAGCACAGCACACCAACAAGGAGGGTAGAGTTCAGAGGAGAGCCTGAGAGCTCCTGCTTCTCACTGATACTCCAGCATTGTCTTGATAGGACAGAGCACAGCACACCAACAAGGAGGGTAGAGTTCAGAGGAGAGCCTGAGAGCTCCTGCTTTTCACTGATACTCCAGCATTGTCTTGATAGGACAGAGCACAGCACACCAACAAGGATGGTAGAGTTCAGAGGAGAGCCTGAGAGCGCTCCTGCTTCTCACTGATACTCCAGCATTGTCTTGATAGATCAGAGCACAGCACAGCAACAAGGAGGGTAGAGTTCAGAGGAGAGCCTGAGAGCGCTCCTGCTTCTCACTGATACTCCAGCATTGTTTTGATAGGACAGAGCACAGCACACCAACAAGGAGGGTAGAGTTCAGAGGAGAGCCTGAGAGCGCTCCTGCTTCTCACTGATACTCCAGCATTGTCTTGATAGGACACAGCACAGCACACCAACAAGGAGGGTAGAGTTCAGAGGAGAGCCTGCTTCTCACATTCCTGCTGCACTCAGTCCTGGGGACACTCAGAGCTGAGCTGCTTCACAGAACTGGGATCATTCCTTTCACTGTCTTTCATCTGATCTGTTTTGGCCACTGCTAAAGTACAGGGATGTGTTATACATTTCTGTGTTATTGAGACTAAAATCTGTGTTGGACTCTTCTGACTGATCTCATCTGTTTTAATCCCATCACAGCTTATACATTATTGGGTATAATTTTCATTCTGTTCACAGCAGAGTAAAATGAGCCTCCATCTTCTGTAAGGATGAAACGGTGTGACTGTAACAGAGGTGCAGGGAGCAGCAGTTAGGATTTTGAGTTGTTTCTTGCTAGTTTTGAGGGTGCAAACACAAACACAGACTGGCTCCATTGTGCTTTTCTCACCCATGTGCTTTACTAACCACAGTCTCTTTGTTCCATGTCTGTATTGTTCCAGGTGTGACTCCATTGCAGAGAAGCTGATGACACAGACAGAATAAACGACTCAGCTGAGGCTTCATCTTTTACACTTCATTGTGCCTGATATTACCACACAGAGCGATCGCACAAACCAATAGACAAGGAAGCCATCTGTGTCAAATTAAGAATGTGAAGTCATTTGTAGAATTATTTTATCTATGATTATTAATGATTAGGAAACGATTCAGTCCAGTCAGCCAATCAGCTTCCAGCTCTAGCGGGCTCTAATAGACGGTAGATGCCTGCTGTGAATCAAACTTCAAATCAATCCGCGTGAATACTGTCTTTTTAACATTACACGCCTGCTAACAGCTAAACACGACAAACTACCTCGAATCTGAGTCTGTTTATGTAAATGTTGATTTATTTGGGCATGTATCAATACCGAGTGGGTAAATTTACCATCCTCACCTACAACACCTATCCTCAGCTGGATCCTCCAAACAAGACTCTAAACCAACCAATCAAGCAGTGAATCCTGTTCCTGACTCCGCCCCAGCCAATCCACTCCCTGTCAGCTCAAACGACTCTCCAATAACAAGCAGGTCAGACTCCATCGTACACACACTGTTCAGTAATTGCTCTGCTCATTTCTCAGGCAATCTCCAGATTATACAGTTAATAAAAATTAAAATTGATTCATGAAATAAAACTCATTGTTTTTCTGTTTATATGTATGTCATCCTTGTTTTTATTTAAACTGTTCGGGACTATTTTCTTTGAACGTCTTTACTCAGCGGACAGGTACCCGAGGAATCATTACAAGTTCAAGGTAAATCTAGGTGTTAAGGTGTTTTTTAAATAAAACAATGGTAAAAATCATTTTCTAATAGAGACAGTGCCCTCTCGATGATGGCTCTACCTTGACTTTCGTTAGCTCTCTCGTCTTCGGTTGGGACGCATAACTCCCGTCATGGTCGACTATCACACAGTAGAGCCATCATCGACGGGCACTATCGCTATTAGAAAACGGTATAGTCCCCACAGAAATCTACAGTAACATTTCTTAAAATCTGTGAAGAGAAAATGTATGTCCTGCAAATTTGTCCAATTCTGCGGCAGTGACTTTTCAATGAAGAATCGTGTTAATGAGTGTTAATAAGTAAGAAAGTGAGTCACAGTTAGGTGAGGAAGCAGTAACCCTGGACAGGGTGTGCAGTCACACACAGGCCTGTCTTACACACAACAAAATGGCTCTGTGTTTATTTTATAAAACAATACAAAAACAATAACATTTCAAATGTTAAGTTTGATCTAATGTATCCTTCCGCCAGAGCAAAATAGTGCCACTTGTCTTTAAAGCTACAGATTTGCTGGAAAAACTTATTACTACTGAGTACATGTTCAGTTTTTCTTTTTTAGATATTCAGTCATTTTCTAAAGTGATGTTTTGTAAACTGAAAATATAACTTCTTATTTACATGTTTTATAAACTTTGGCAGTAAAGTTGACATTTAAAATCACTGTTTCACCAGCACAATAATCACGCTCTGCCTCTTTATTTTCTCTTCCTCCAAGCGTCTCTTCTCGACACTAGTTTAAGTTCTCCAGAATCTCTGTCAGTGAGGCTGTCATGCAGAATGTCTCATCAGTCACTCTGAACACACTGTTCACTGCATTATAATACACACTGATGTCTGCAATCACCCGAATGTATTTCACTTTTCATACCATATTCTTGAAAATATGAATCTAGGTTTTTGGGAGGGAGGAGGGAGGGAGGGGTGGGGGGGTGGGGAGGGAGGTGTAGGTGATTGACTAAGACACAGTAGTCAGAAGTTTTATTTGAAACGCCACTGGGGTGCACTGTTTTATTAATTCCAGCAGATGACGCTCTTGTGCCGTGGCTCAAATACCGACGACGGTAAGGCTGTAGTTTCCAGGGTTTTGCTCGTGTTTAACTGCAGACCGGAGGGTAGGGATGCGCACAGTCCAGGTTGCACTCAAGGAAATTGATTGATCTTCAGATGTGATTCACCCCTAGCTGTGCATAAGACAATTCTTCCTGCACAGTCATGTGATCTTGTACAGCCAATCACAGCATTTAATTTATCTAAGCCGCTTCATAATTTTACTTTTACTTCAATGGAAAGATTTCCTGCACTCTGATTCGCTGAGCTGGAGGGATATACTCTCTAGTGTATGCCCTTAGAATGTTTGTAACCGCATCACAAAAACAGCTCAAACAATATCCCTCCACCGGTCTCCTAATGTTTTAAATATGAACACTCACTTGCTGTAAAGTGTGGTTTAGTGTGGTTTGACATTCAAATACATTTAGAGAAGCTCAAGAGAGTGACCTCCTAATGCCTTCCTGATTGAAACCCATGAAAATGCTTTAAAGTTTGCAAGTCTGCTTTTCAATGAAGCTACAAAAAATCATAACAACCCCACAGAAACCTGAGATCCAACTACAGAGAGAATGTGTGAGAACCCGATGATCCACACTGCAAATCACAGGGAGAATGTGTGAGATCCCGATGATCCACACTGCAAATCACAGGAGAATGTGTGAGAACCCGATGATCCACACTGCAAATCACAGGGAGAATGTGTGAGAGCCCGATGATCCACACTGCAAATCACAGGGAGAATGTGTGAGAGCCCGATGATCCACACTGCAAACCACAGGGAGAATGTGTGAGAGCCCTGATGATCCACACTGCAAACCACAGGAGAATGTGTGAGAACCCGATGATCCACACTGCAAATCACAGGAGAATGTGTGAGAGCCCGATGATCTAAATTCACTGGAGAAATATATAATAATGTGTGAGAGCCCGATGATCTAAATTCACTGGAGAAATATATAATAATGTGTGAGAGCCCGATGATCTAAATTCACTGGAGAAATATATAATAATGTGTGAGAGCCCGATGATCTAAATTCACTGGAGAAATATATAATAATGTGT
>JAGXEW010001281.1:0-7500 GCA_030684275.1 Acipenser oxyrinchus oxyrinchus | reverse complement strand
TTATACACTGAGCTGGTTTAACATGTTACAGGTGTTACACGCCAGCGCCAGTAGGCACTGAGCGCTTTTCACCTCCAGCAACAGTGTGTCACTGACGCTGGCATGCGTATCGGGTGACCTTGTAGCATAGAAATTGTTGTTAGTTAGAAAAGACGACACTTTTGTTATCAAGCAAATATTTTATTTCTTTTCATTTGTTTCTTTAATAAATGTGTTTGCCCTGCCTATGTGGGGCAGGGTTTTAAACTACATGTGTGTTGCAATTCCTTTTGATTCATTCATTTGGAAGGGACTCATGCGGGGGTGTGATAACATTAGACCTGTTAATTCGGAGTTCCCCTTACTCCTGGGATAATTAGGGGGTGACGTAGTGTAATCAATAGGCTAGGTGTTACAATCATCAAGTGTGGCATAAATATATTCTATAGTAAGCAATACGAGAGAATTCAACATTGAAACCAATCAAAAACAACATATAATGTATATCTAATGGGGGAATCAGGAAATATTATTTAACATTCCACAGGGCTAAAAAACATTAAGAAACAAAACGTGTAAAGAAATAACTAACAAAATAAATACACTGGAACACTGTAGCGACAGACTCTTGACATTAAAAAATGGCAGGATTACAAAAAGCAGCAGAAAATGACACAGAACTAACAGGACAAACTGAATGCGGCGTGTTAAGCGAAGCGCAGACCCTGACACAGAACTAACATGACAAACTGAATGCGGCGTGTTAAACGAAGCGCAGACCCTGACACAGAACTAACAGGACAAACTGAATGCGGCGTGTTAAACGAAGCGCAGACCCTGACACAGAACTAACAGGACAAACTGAATGCGGCGTGTTAAGCGAAGCGCAGACCCTGACACAGAACTAACATGACAAACTGAATGCGGCGTGTTAAGCGGCGCAGACCCTGACACAGAACTAACAGGACAAACTGAATGCGGCGTGTTAAACGAAGCGCAGACCCTGACACAGAACTAACATGACAAACTGAATGCGGCGTGTTAAACGAAGCGCAGACCCTGACACAGAACTAACAGGACAAACTGAATGCGGCGTGTTAAGCGAAGCGCAGACCCTGACACAGAACTAACAGGACAAACTGAATGCGGCGTGTTAAGCGGCGCAGACCCTGACACAGAACTAACAGGACAAACTGAATGCGGCGTGTTAAACGAAGCGCAGACCCTGACACAGAACTAACAGGACAAACTGAATGCGGCGTGTTAAACGGCGCAGACCCTGACACAGAACTAACAGGACAAACTGAATGCGGCGTGTTAAACGAGCGCAGACCCTGACACAGAACTAACAGGACAAACTGAATGCGGCGTGTTAAACGAAGCGCAGACCCTGACACAGAACTAACAGGACAAACTGAATGCGGCGTGTTAAACGAAGCGCAGACCCTGACACAGAACTAACATGACAAACTGAATGCGACGTGTTAAACGAAGCGCAGACCCTGACACAGAACTAACATGACAAACTGAATGCGACGTGTTAAACGAAGCGCAGACCCTGACACAGAACTAACATGACAAACTGAATGCGACGTGTTAAACGAAGCGCAGACCCTGACACAGAACTAACAGGACAAACTGAATGCGGCGTGTTAAACGAAGCGCAGACCCTGACACAGAACTAACATGACAAACTGAATGCGACGTGTTAAACGAAGCGCAGACCCTGACACAGAACTAACAGGACAAACTGAATGCGACGTGTTAAACGAAGCGCAGACCCTGACACAGAACTAACAGGACAAACTGAATGCGGCGTGTTAAACGAAGCGCAGACCCTGACACAGAACTAACATGACAAACTGAATGCGACGTGTTAAACGAAGCGCAGACCCTGACACAGAACTAACATGACAAACTGAATGCGACGTGTTAAACGAAGCGCAGACCCTGACACAGAACTAACATGACAAACTGAATGCGACGTGTTAAACGAAGCGCAGACCCTGACACAGAACTAACATGACAAACTGAATGCGGCGTGTTAAACGAAGCGCAGACCCTGACACAGAACTAACATGACAAACTGAATGCGACGTGTTAAACGGCGCAGACCCTGACACAGAACTAACAGGACAAACTGAATGCGACGTGTTAAACGAAGCGCAGACCCTGACACAGAACTAACAGGACAAACTGAATGCGACGTGTTAAACGAAGCGCAGACCCTGACACAGAACTAACAGGACAAACTGAATGCGACGTGTTAAACGAAGCGCAGACCCTGACACAGAACTAACATGACAAACTGAATGCGACGTGTTAAACGAACGCAGACCCTGACACAGAACTAACAACAAACCAAATAGACCTAAAAGAAAGGGTCCCCAGAAACAGAAAGCATCAATAAAACTGAGCTTGTGTCTATCTATGGACGTTTACCATGATGAATTTGCAGGGTAATTCTGCAGTTTAGCATGTTTGTACTGGCCTGTACCCTAACCATGCTTCCCTGTGCTTCCAGTGCTTTATTTAAGAGTATCGCAGACTCTTGTTTGAGTCTGTGTATATTTTTAATTTAAGAGTATCGCAGACTCTCTTGTTTGAGTCTGTGTATATTTTTAATTTAAGAGTATCGCAGACTCTCTTGTTTGAGTCGGTGTATATTTTTAATTTAAGAGTATCGCAGACTCTCTTGTTTGAGTCTGTGTATATTTTTAATTTAAGAGTATCGCAGACTCTCTTGTTTGAGTCTGTGTATATTTTTAATTTAAGAGTATTGCAGACTCTCTTGTTTGAGTCTGTGTATATTTTTAATTTAAGAGTATCGCAGACTCTCTTGTTTGAGTCTGTGTATATTTTTAATTTAAGAGTATCGCAGACTCTCTTGTTTGAGTCTGTGTATATTTTAATTTAAGAGTATCGCAGACTCTCTTGTTTGAGTCGATGTATATTTTAATTTAAGAGTATCGCAGACTCTCTTGTTTGAGTCGATGTATATTTTTAATTTAAGAGTATCGCAGACTCTCTTGTTTGAGTCTGTGTATATTTTTAATTTAAGAGTATCGCAGACTCTCTTGTTTGAGTCTGTGTATATTTTTAATTTAAGAGTATCGCAGACTCTCTTGTTTGAGTCTGTGTATATTTTTAATTTAAGAGTATCGCAGACTCTCTTGTTTGAGTCTGTGTATATTTTTAATTTAAGAGTATCGCAGACTCTCTTGTTTGAGTCTGTGTATATTTTTAATTTAAGAGTATCGCAGACTCTCTTGTTTGAGTCGATGTATATTTTTAATTTAAGAGTATCGCAGACTCTCTTGTTTGAGTCTGTGTATATTTTTAATTTAAGAGTATCGCAGACTCTCTTGTTTGAGTCTGTGTATATTTTAATTTAAGAGTATCGCAGACTCTCTTGTTTGAGTCTGTGTATATTTTTAATTTAAGAGTATCGCAGACTCTCTTGTTTGAGTCTGTGTATATTTTTAATTTAAGAGTATCGCAGACTCTCTTGTTTGAGTCTGTGTATATTTTTAATTTAAGAGTATCGCAGACTCTCTTGTTTGAGTCTGTGTATATTTTTAATTTAAGAGTATCGCAGACTCTCTTGTTTGAGTCGATGTATATTTTAGTTGTGTAAAGGAAAAAAGTAAAGTACCCCAGCAAACAATATCATAAAAACATTTTTCCAAACATCACAAAAATGTTGTTCATAATGTTGTAATGATGTGAAAATGTAGGGGCTCAGAAGCATTTTAAAATGTTATCACACAACATTATATAACAAGGTTATAAGAATGTTTTTAAAACGTTTTATTAACATGCATATACATCAATTAATGAACATGTAAGAGGGGTGGGGTGTGTCACTGAAGCAGACACACACAGTATATATTCTGTGATACACTACCCAGGTGCACAGGATTCATTCATTTTAAACAGACTGAGGGGGTCCCCAGAATCAGGTTTGAGAACCACTGTTTAATTTTCTAACTCCTCCTCACAATATTCCCTTCTTCTTGGGTGCTGCTTCCTTGTACCATGCCTCATATATATATATATATATATATATATATATATATATATATTTGCTGAAATGCAATTTCACAATATTTCTATACATTGTAGGCTAACCGAATGCAGGCACAGCTTTGTAGTGTGGAAATCAATTGCAGAGGCGATCACAGCTTGGTCAAACCGTCATCTTTTATTTTAGGTACAATCCGGTATGAAAATAAATAAATAAATAAAACCTGTGAACATAAGCAGTCTTCAAAGCCCTGTCCATTCTCCCCGGGCATAGTCCTCTGTGTAGTGAATACTCAGCCTCTTTATGTGGCTGGGCTGGAGGAGATCATTGCTGATTGTTTAGGCTACACGTGCCAATTGAGGCAAGGTCTAACTTTTCATCTATTCATTGTAATAATACCAACTGATGTAGTTACAGCTTCCGGACACTAGAGTGCGATAGCGCTACACAGTTCATGATGGGGTTCACTCACCTCAGTGTAACTGTTACTAGAGAGACACCGGGGTGACTACAGCTCCACACAGCCATTCACCAATGCAAAGCTTATAAGAACTTTTCTGTTAATTATTTTTCAGGTAAACTGTAACTTAAATATAAACCTGCTTGGGAAAATCCTGCTTTCTCATTGGTTAGCTGCGTTCTATCAGCCACACGTTAATCCCACACAACCTTTCAACGCAGACGCATCTAAAAGCTTTGAATTGAAATCCATTCGCCATTATTAACGTGTAATATGTGTAAATTATCATGGTCAAAATGATCAATGTGGCAGAATATTGCGTTTCAGAGTGAGTTAAGCATACTGCAACCCCCTCCTGTACTGAAAAAATATAAAAATAAAGACTAGAAACTTGTGAAAAATCCGTTAACGTTACACTGACACATTGACAAAAGGCAATTGAAATACCTTTAACTGCCTTCATTTAACACGTTAGACTAGCAACACTTTTATCATTTGCAGTTTCCAAATTATATAGCTAACTATACATTTATCAATTCAATTATAAAATATCCTTACCTTGAACAATGTGCTGTATCGATTGCTTGGATAAAGGCAAATTAATTTAAAAAAAATAAATATATATCTAATCTATAACTATATATCTAAGTATCAATCTATCTATATTTATTTATTTAACTATCTCTCTATAACTATCAATCTATATCAAACTGACTAACTATCTTATATCTACTTTTCCATCTAAAAAATATTTTGGTAACTGAAAACTGATTGTGTGTTTTGAATGTGCAGCAATGACGGCACTGGTGAATCGAGAGCTCATTTCCTAATCGAGAAATAAAAGTTGTTTTCAGCTTCTTGCAGTTTAGCGAGAAAAACAAAAGGCATTTCACCCTGTGACGTCATACCGTTAGCAGCGCCGTGCGTGTGGTTACTATGGCAACGCGGTCACACAAGTACCGGCTTCCTGATTGGTGTTCGAGTCAACATGACCTCGCGAGTCCGTGTGTGATGTTACAATTTATTAATCATTTGAAGGTATCTCTGGTTTTAAAACATCATTATTTCCACGTAATATTAGGAATGTAAAGAAATACAAAAAACTTGGGTTTTGTCTTAAAGGTTTGCCGTTAACTTTTCTCCCGTATATAAGATTTAAGGCAGCAAAATATGGGAATGGCGCGTTCCTTTTCATTAGCGTGTCAACATCATTTTAAAAGATTTACAAAACTTGAAAAAATGTTGCTGAATTTGTCACAAGGCAGTTAAAAAATATATATTTGTGTCTGTTTGTTGTGGTTTTGCAGAGAACGCAATATCTTTGTTTAGCTGTACCTGAGAGAATGCAGTGAAATCGAAAGCAGCCCTATTTAGCTGGAAACGAGGTATTCTCAGCACAGCTAAGATTTTAGTTTTGGTTTGAAGGCAGCAGGAGCTTAGCATGATTTTAAATGTTTGCTTCACAGACGCCCTTATGCAGGGTGACTTACAGAGGTAACAAGTTATTACAATATAGCTAAGAGATTACAATACAGCTAAGAGATTACAATACAGCTAAGAAAAAAAGCAATAGAGCTTTTTGTTTGGGTTTTTTTTCAGTTTGTTTGCTCTTTTTTGTCCAATGAAACGGTTTTTGCAGTTATTGTGTGCAGTGTGTGTGTTTCTGTCGGTTGAATGCATGCTTATGTGTTTTGTATTTGTAGTGTATACGTACAACCACTGTTATAAACTGCAAAACATGTTCGCCTTGCTTCACTCGGCACCATACATGTTCAGTCTTGGCTACTTTGCTGTTTTCAAACCCCGGGAGATATTTGATGTGTTCAGAGTTTTAATTGATTTAAATCATGTTTGTAATGTGAACTGTTTCCTGTGACGTCACAGAGGCCCTCCCAAATCTCCATTCCTAGCTCCCCCCTGCTCTGCTGTCATACATGCAGGCATGTTTACTTTCTTTACAACACGATTCTGTTTCACTTCAGAGACACAAACCTGAAAAACACGATTTCACCCAGATACTGCTGACGCTCGCTTCCTATTGGCTGAACCGCGTTTGTGTAGCCAATCACAAAATTCCAGACTCAGAGAGTTTCTGATAAGCAGTTTGATCAGTTGCTGGTTGGCTAAAGGTAGAAGATTTCTATTAAACGTATTCAATATTAAATATCCATATCACAAACAAATCCATTGTTTATAACCGAGTATGTGATTTAAATATATTGCTTTGTGAAGACTATCGGAGATGATCCGGATGACTGTACTCGGGATTCTCTGCTGGGTTCATGCAGCTGCTGCAGGTCAGTTTTTACACTAGAAATATTTACTGTCTTCAATAAATATACATTACAAATACTACGGGGCTTCCTCGCAGGATGTGCCTGCTTTAAGTAAAAACAAATCGTTTGAAACTGGCAGTCGTCACTCTGAAACTAAATCGTATTTTGTGTGAATGTTAACAAGGCGTTCCTTCTGGCGAGTCTGTTGCGGCTGTTATTTGAGTTACTGTGTGTGCGTGGAGACCAAATAACAAAACAACAACGATGCCAAACGCACTAAACAGCTAAATGCAAAAGTATTGAAAGAAAATAAAGTGTTAATTGAGGTCCTGAACTCGCGTGAAACTGGAATAAGCAGTGAACCGGGCGAAGCTGCAAAACAAGCGAAAGGGAAACTGCGGACCTGGACCAATTAGATAGTATTTTGCTGGAGACCGAGCTTACTACCCGGTCCCATCATTAGAGAAATCAGCACCAGGATTCAAGGCGCGGTGCAGCTGACAGACTAGTGCAAATATCTATCTGGAAGCTGCTTTAAATGAAATGCTTCTATGAGCACGTCCGTTTATTCTGTTAAGCACGGTAGTTTCGTTTACTGTGCATGTATTGAAATCAGTGGCGTGTCGTGACAAAATGGACTGGGGTAGCAGAGTCGTTGCGACCCCCCTCCTTTAAGTGGCAGCTACCTGTAAGCCACAGATACCTTTCATAATTTGAATTGTGAAAGAGCCGAGTATATCCTTTCCTTCCCATGTCAG
>JAGXEW010001280.1:0-24090 GCA_030684275.1 Acipenser oxyrinchus oxyrinchus | reverse complement strand
GTCCCCAGCAAAGTTCAGCCTCTTTGCACAGCCGGACATAAACATGCTTTTAGTAGAATATTAAACTATTTACTTGCCCACCGTTTCTCTTGTTGTATGTTAATAAGCATTACTTAGTATATACATACAATCCAAGTAACTTACTATGCTAAAATATGTATGTGTCGGCCATGGCCTTAATAGTATCGTAAAAACCTTAGAAAGGAAAGCTTGTTCTGTTTTGCAAATGATTTAAGCGTACAGAATTAGAAGCATTTTGGGCCTGTAGTATTATATGAAAACAGCTTTTAAAAGTGTTTTAACATACAATTGCGATATATATCGTATATTGTCTTGAACATCTAAAATATCATGTCTATTTTTGAGGTATATAGCCCACCTAGCTGATGCCGAGTCACTGGGATCCTTTAAGAAAGAACTAAACTGGGATCAATCCGCTGTTAAGATCTGGACAAGCACTGATGGGCCTCCTCTTGTTTGTAAATGTTCTTATGCCACCTCCTGTGTGTATTAAAAGGTTATTGAATAGAAGGCGTTAATACCGACTCTTTCAATCTATTTCAACTAATGCGGTTTGCTTGTGATTCAGCGCTTGGCGAGTTACGGGATCACAGTGTCGGAGTTGACTGGGGATCACCAGCTGTGCAAGGAGGAGATCAACGCCACTCAGATCATTGTGTGCACCCCCGAGAAATGGGACATCATCACCAGGAAGGGAGGGGAGCGCACCTACACCCAGCTAGTGCGCCTCATCATTATCGTGAGTCCAAATGCCTCCGTTCCTCTTAACATGTTTCTCCTCTTTGGATGTGTACGATTAAGCTTACAGCCCACAGAAAAACTGCAAGACCAGCACACATTTTAAAACTCACCATCCTGGTTTACTGCTCCACACATACAGAAATGTGCAGCTTTGATCATTTTTATACTTGTTAAATTATTGTTTGTTCTGCATTGAACTGTAACCTGAGTCATAGGTGTATTGAAGTTGATGAACCCTATGCAATTGTAAACATGAAGTACAAGATGTAGGAACAATTTTTTTTTTTTTTGGTGATACCTTATAATATAATCAGATACAATATGTATAAAAATAGTTATACAGGTATACAATTTAACATTATGGCTTATCCTGTTAATGTATATATATATTGCCAAAAAAGTCCCTTGTTGATGTATCTTCTGTTTTGGGAAAAAAAACAAAAACATTTCAAATCACTGAATGAGGGGGAGACTGACTCTGCACAGTGAGGTTTATCTGCTGTACCCTTTCCCAGGATGAAATCCACCTTCTTCCACGATGACCGTGGGCGGTGCTGGAGTCTCTGGTGGCTCGAACCATCCGCAACATCGAGATGAGCCAGGAGGACGTGCGGCTGGTCGGCCTGAGTGCCACGCTGCCCAACTACGAGGGCGTGGCCACCTTCCTCAGAGTGGACCCGCCAAGGGGCTCTTCTACTTCGACAACAGGTAGCGTACCGCCTTCACATGTAGAACCTGCTTTTTGTTTGGGCGTTTACAATTAAATAGGAGGTACAATCTCTGTCCTGGGCGGCCATTCCACTCCAGGTTTGACAGATAAAGGATATAATGAACTGCTTCGCAGTCTGGATGGGGGTTTAAATGACTCTGTTAAACAATTTATAACAGGGTTGGAACAAAGATCAGGAGTGGAGGGGTAAACTTTGGCCATCCCTGATGATTAATGGATCCAGGTTTTGACAATTTTCAGAGCTAATCTGTGAATAAAAAAAATATTAAAAGGAAATTAAACAAAGTACATCAGCACTATTGAGTGTTTAATAGTTCCTGACCCTGTTAACACTGTAGGGTTTGTTTCCAGTTTCCGCCCAGTACCCCTGGAGCAGACATACGTCGGCATTACCGAGAAGAAAGCCATCAAAAGATTCCAGATCATGAACGAGATTGTCTATGAGAAAATCATGGACCATGCTGGCAAAAACCAGGTAGGACTGACCAGAAGACGTACTATTCAGCCGTGTAAAGACATATAAAGTATGTTCCATGTTGGTATTTATTTTTCTATCCTCATGATGCCCTATTCATTTATTTGTGTAGAGACACACATCTAGACACACACCTACAAGCACTGGTAGAACCTGAAGGATTATTATAGGGTAATCAACTACAGAAGTGAGAGAAGTAAGAATGAGAGCTAATGCCCTTGTCCTTGTTTGCAGGTGCTGGTGTTTGTCCACTCTCGGAAGGAGACTGGGAAGACAGCTCGGCGATCAGGGACATGTGTCTGGAGAAGGACACCCTGGGTCTTTTCCTCCGAGAGGGCTCTGCCTCCACTGAGGTCCTGAGGACTGAGGCTGAGCAGTGCAAGGTGAGGGTTCTCAAACCCACTTTCATCTTATGAAGGTTCCTTGACTGTACTGAAAGCTTGTGTTTTATATGTTAGTCTAATAAATGTATTCATCAGTGGATATGTGATGAAGAAAAATGGTCTACTTGGCAGTGATAGTTTTAAGTCCTATTAAGAGGTTTTATTTACTTGTATAAAAGTGGAATATACATATCCTACCCCAGATCAATTTAAGGTCATGTGATTTTTTTGGTTTCCAAATTAATATTTGTAGGTTTCTGCACTTTGACATACTGTACTGTCTTCATATTTTGTACAGAGCTGTATTCTGTGATTCTCCTTTTTGTTCCATTATGGGTGTTGTCCAGTAAACATGACATTGTGGAATACACCTTACAAAACAATGTAAAATGTAACATTTGTTTCTACTGGGTAGAAAACAATCAAATAAAATGACACTTGTGCTTTTCCACTGAGCTCATTATGTCCCATTTATTACCAGAACCTGGAGCTGAAGGATCTCCTGCCCTACGGCTTTGCTATTCATCACGCTGGCATGACAAGAGTGGACAGGACGCTTGTTGAGGATCTGTTTGCTGACAGACACATTCAGGTAGAGTCACAGCTCTCCACAGAACATCATTGTATCTGTTTAAATCCAGGGTACATTCTTCCGAGTACTGAGAGTGTATCCATTTTATTTAAAGTTCAAAGGCAGACTATGCTAACGTGCCTTCCTGCTGTAGGTGCTGGTGTCAACTGCCACTCTGGCTTGGGGTGTCAACTTGCCAGCGCACACCGTCATTATCAAAGGGACACAAGTCTACAGCCCTGAGAAAGGGCGCTGGACTGAGCTTGGGGCTTTGGACATTCTGCAGGTAACTCTTTCAGTGCATTGTTTAAACCTGCCACATCAGGTTTTCTGTTCAGAATTTAGATTATTAATTGAGGTGAAATATGAGCTGTGTTTGTAGTTTGTAAGTTGAGGGCAGGTGATTTTGTTTTAGTTTTAAGTTTCATGAGGAATCCTCCTGATTTTGTGTGTTTGTTTTTCAGATGCTGGGCAGAGCTGGTCAGCCCCAGTATGATCTGAAGGGAGAAGGTATCTTGATCACCTCCCATGGTGAGCTGCAGTACTACCTCTCCCTGCTCAACCAGCAGCTTCCCATTGAGAGCCAGATGGTGTCAAACTCCCAGACATGCTCAGCGAGAGGTGGTCCTCGGAAATGTGCAGAGCGCAAAGGTAAGCCGTGTCCTGTGTTTTAACCCGGCAACTCGATGATAAAATATGTTGGTTTGTAATAACAAGAGATCCTGTTCATATACATTGATGTTGACCTATGTCATAAAATGTTTTATATTTTCACAGAAGAATCTTTGACACCGCACACCGTGCACACCGATGATTAGGTGTAAATAGTATGTTAATGTCTGATTTAGATTAGGTGGATACCAGTAATTCATCCAGTCATAGAGCAAGCAGCAAAGAGCATATGAAACAAAACCGTCACTGCCACTGCCACTGTCAACGGGAATAAGTTTTACCCTAAAGTCTCCTCATTAAATGCAACAGTAGTCTTAGTCTACACAGAACATCTTGAAGTGTTCTGTTAAAGTGAATGGTATTCTACCCTGGATATTGAGCTGCAGCAAGTAAAAACTGTAAGTGCTAAATGCATTTGTGGGTCATCCTCCTCACCCTGTCTTGTCTGCGTGTGTCTCTTTGGGACGCAGTGAACTGGCTGGGCTACACCTACCTGTATATCCGCTTGCTGCGTAACCCTCCCCTCTATGGGGTCTCCCACGATGAGAAGATTGTGGACCCCCTGCTGGAGCGCCGCCGCCTGGACCTCGTTCACACTGCCGCCCTCGTCCTGGACAAGAACAACCTGATCAAGTACGACAAGAGGACCGGCACCTTCCAGGTAAGCTCGCCACCTCCAGCTGCTCTGCATGCTACAGCAAGAGGAATGCTGGGAGAAATTTCAAATCGATACGTACCTTTTATATTCCTGTTGAGACACAATTTCATTAAAAACATGGTAGTATTTCCAGTCACCTTTTAGATTTTACTTTTGTATTTATTTCAAACTGTACATTGAAGTCAATGTACAGTACTCCATAATGGTTTTTTCCCTCATGCATCTATGTACTACAAAGGCTGAAAGATTTTTGGACTACAGACTTTTTTTCACAAAATCAACATCTTTCACAACTGTGATTGAACATCAAAAGCAGTGGGCTTGCCTGTATTCTGTTGTTGCTGACTTTTCCACTATAATGAGTATTATACATGGAATGGCCCCAGTATAGTGGTTTGGTAGCCCTGAAACTGAAGTATGTGACTGTGCTGGTTTCTTTTGTGTAGGTGACAGACTTGGGCCGTATTGCCAGTCACTTCTACATCACCCATGACAGTATCCAGACCTACAACCAGCTGCTGAAGCCCACGCTGAGTGAGATCGAGCTCTTCAGAGTGTTCTCCCTCTCCTCTGAGTTCAGGAACATCACCGTGAGAGAGGTAACACGCTGTTTCATTGTGTACTTGGTAAATATTTTGTCTCCTGAAACCTATTTATGTGGACCATCTTATTCTCAGGAAGCATCGGCAGGAATCAAAACATGATTCCTGTCCCAGCTCAGAGTATCAGAGAGTTCACCCAGATACAAAGGGGTGATCCAGGGAAAGAATGCCCAACAGACCTGGACTACATTGATTCCCTTGTTTTATTACAGGAGGAGAAACTGGAACTCCAGAAGCTGCTAGAGAGAGTCCCCATTCCTGTGAAGGAGAGCATTGAGGAGCCCAGTGCAAGGTATGGCACAGTAGGGAGCTCATACTGTCTAATGTATTGATGCTTTGAAAGGCTGTCCGCTGTCCAGCGCTGTGTCCACACATGTGTTTATGGTTGTACTCTATGCATTGGGCAATACACTGATACAGTAGCTTGTTTTTTTAAAACACTTTTAAAGTAGAATTTTAAAAAACAAACAAACATTGATCTGATAGGGCAATGTAGTGTTGAATATTAGTCAATTACATCAGTTACACAAAAATAAAACTGCCGGCTGTCCTGTATCTGTGAAGGTGACCCTGGGATTGAAATGTGTTTCAGATCAACGTGCTGCTCCAGGCATACATTTCTCAGCTGAAGCTGGAAGGCTTTGCTCTCATGGCTGACATGGTTTATGTAACGCAGGTGAGTAAAAAAAAAAAAAAGAAAAGCAACTGCACTGAGACAGGGAGGGGTAGGGGGAGTGTACAACTACTCACCATTACAGGAATGAGAAGAAACATTCCATACAGTATATATGTACAGCTACTGATATTGATATTGGTATAGGACCGTTAGGACTTAGAACCTAGTCTTGTGGCTTACAGGGATGAATACAGTTTAGTTTGCGTAATTGCTTCCCCTGTAAACTCTAATGGCTGTACTGGCCCTTCCTCTCCAGTCGGCAGGGGCTGATGAGAGCGATATTGAGATTGTGCTGAACGCGGCTGGGCCCAGCTCACCGACAAGACCGTCAACCTCTGCAAGATGATAGACAAGAGAATGTAAGTCACTTGCTGCTGCCTTCCACCCTTGTGTGGCAAAGTGAATGTTCACATCCAGCTGCTTCCATTTTGAGTGCATTGTCACTGTTCCCTGCACATGTAATCAGGCTTTTTGTTCTCCTCGTCCCTTCCCCATTGCAGGTGGCAGTCAATGTCCCGTTCGTCAGTTCAGGAAGCTTCCTGAAGAAGTCATTAAGAAGATTGAGAAGAAGAACTTCCCATTTGAGCGTCTCTATGACCTGAACCACAATGAAATAGGTAACCAATCTGTTTTTCAAACCACCTGTTACAGCAAATCCAGGCCCTAAATAAAGTATTTCCTGACTCTTCTAATAAAGCTGTTCTCATGTAAATTCCAATATTGTGTTCATGGTTTTGGACACTGGAATCTGAAGAGTTGACCTGCAGTTTAAAGAATTCTTATCTTGCTTTCAACTTGATGAGCTCACAATTATCTCTCTTACTTTCTTCAGGAGAGTTGATTCGAATGCCTAAGATGGGCAAGACGATCCACAAGTACGTCCACCAGTTCCCCAAACTGGACCTGTCTGTCCACCTGCAGCCAATCACCAGGTCCACCCTGAAAGTGGAGCTGACCATCACACCCGACTTCCAGTGGGACGAAAAGGTGAGAGCCTCTTCCGATTCCGCTGAATTCTGTACCTACTAAAATTACTGGCTTTTGAGTTTGAATGTATTCTAAAGTATTTCTATAAATATAGGGTAAACACAAACGTTAAAGGGTACATAAGGACCTTTTTATTTTATTGTGTTACATGTTCCCATGTGTTGCTACAACTGTTTACATAAAGTGTGTGTATTGTTTTAAAGTTTAAAGTGGTCAAAATGTAAAAAAAATAATTAAAAACAATACACACACCTTACGTAAACAGTTGTAACAATACATGGGAATATGTAACAGTAATATAAAGAGGTCCTTATGTACCCTTTAAGACTAGTGCCTTTGTCAGTGTAATTCATCTTAGATTTTTATGTTGACAATTGTATAACAGTTCATCCAGTTACTAGTATCTGCTCTTCAAATGTGTTAAGATGGCTTTGCTGTGGATTGTAGCGAGGCACAAGCAGGTGCAATGTGTGCTCATTTGCTGTGTGTGTCTCTGCTCCCCAGGTGCACGCCTCTTCAGAGGCATTCTGGATCCTAGTGGAGGATGTGGACAGTGAAGTGATCCTGCACCACGAATACTTCCTACTAAAGGCCAAATGCGCTCAGGACGAGCACCTGGTGACCTTCTTCGTGCGGTCTTTGAGCCCCTTCCACCCCAGTACTTCATCCGCGTGGTCTCTGACCGCTGGCTGTGTGAGTGTCCTCACGAGGGTTGCAAGTGCAAAGGGATCCTCAAATTGAATTATTACGTTCCACGTTTTGAATGGTTACATTGCATATTAATATAAATCTATTTTATTTGTATTCTATAGCCTGTGAGACCCAGCTTCCTGTATCGTTCGCCACTTGATCCTGCCAGAGAAGTACCCACCTCCCACTGAGCTGCTAGACTTGCAGCCCCTCCCGTGTCTGCCCTGAGAAACAGTGCCTTCGAGAGCCTCTACCAGGACAAGTTCCCTTTCTTCAACCCCATACAGACACAGGGTAAGCCAGGCATCCGGAAAACAAACCGCTGCTGGATCAATACATGGGATCTTGTTAGTTTGTAATGACAATCCACATCTTCCAAATGTGTGTGTGTGTCTGTCTCTATATAATTAGGGCTGTAACTCAATTTACATTTTTGATTGGTTAATTTTAAGGGCATTGGTTGATTTACTGGTCGATTTTAATCCGTGCACATTTTTAATAAAGTTAACAATCTTATAGCGGATGTCCTGCATAGTCGTACTTAAAAATCAATAGAATCTAAATAAATAAGCCCAATGGGAATTTGGTCTTTTTTAAAAGCTTTTTTTTATTATTATTTTTATTTTAGTAATGGAACACATTTTCACTTTCGGGCCACTGTCAGTCAAATACCTGAAAACACAAGACAGCTGAGCCACGCTTCCATCGTCGTTTGTTTAATCTGCCTTTACAGCTACCTACGTGGCTTCCTGTACTTCTGCTTTTATTCATTCTGAATCTTGTTCGAGGTACCTGAGAATACTGTGGCTATTGACAAGCGATTGCTTAACATGCTGTCAGTCACAAGTCACAGAGCATATTGTGACTTCAGTGAGCCGTTGCATCTCTGCAAGGTGGTTGGCAAGTTAATCTTAACTTGTTTGTCTCTCCCCAGTGTTCAATGCAGTGTACAACAGCGACGACAATGTGTTTGTGGGCGCCCCGACTGGCAGTGGGAAGACCATCTGTGCTGAGTTTGCCATCCTGAGAATGCTGCTGCAGAACGCAGAGGGGCGATGTGTCTACATCACCCCCATGGAGGCCCTGGCAGAGCAGGTAACGGGGGGTACCCTGGCATGGGGTTACTATCAGACAGGCATGTGGGGAATTGAAGGCTGTTGCATGGAATTGTACTTCAGTCAATTCTCATTAAGACAAACTTCAAGGGACAAGAAAAAAGTCTTATCAGAAATTCTTATCATGAACCTATGCCAAATATTCCTGTCGACGGCTGTATATTGAAGATATGTAGTACATTGATATTACTGCACATACAGCATCCACTGAACTGATACTTACATGTATATTGTACATAAACCACTTAAACTGGAAAGAAGGCACACATACAGAGGTCTGTGTTGCAGCAAGATGAACTCTGGGCTGTAGTTCTGCTACAGCAGTTGGCAGCAGAACAATGATTCCATGCCTCTCCCAGTGCACCACATTTACTGTACTCCAGTATGACAACCACCGTACTTCTTATCCAATTACATTGTTATTGATTTGTACCGGTGGGGGCTATGGAAATAACTTGAACTAAAAGGAAATTAGTGCTAAGTGAATTTGTATTACAAGGTGCAATTTGTGTCATCTGAGTTTATATTAATGAGAGTTGACTGTAAAATGAGATTTGTTTTACCTCTAATTTAATACAAACATTTTTTCTGGCTTTTGTCTGTTTTGTAGTCTATGTACACAGAATAATGTTAGTTTAAAATAATCTCCTGGTTGAAACAAAAAAGTGGAATGGATGATACAAAATGCTTGATATTTTTGTGAAAGACAGAAAAGGGGCTTGTGTTTTAATGTGTTCTGCGGACCGCCTCCCTCAGGTGTTTGCCGACTGGTATGACAAGTTCCAGGAGACCCTGAATAAGAAGGTGGTCCTGCTGACTGGAGAGACCAGCACTGACCTCAAGCTGCTAGGGAAGGGCGACATCATCATCAGCACCCCTGAGAAGTGGGACATCCTGTCCCGCCGCTGGAAGCAGCGCAAGAATGTTCAGAACGTCAGCCTGGTCCTCATCGACGAGACGCACCTCATCGGGGGGGACAACGGGGTACGCTTATATACAAAGTTAAAGAGATACTGGGGTGTGTTTAAATACAAATTACTTTCAATTCTAGGATAAAACAGATTCAGAAATAGAAATCAAATACCATAATGTGTGGATCTTTTATATGTGAATGAAGTGGTGGCAATACATATTAGGTAAGATTAGCTGGAATTATTTTGTAGACTCTATGTACTTTAACACTAGAACCGCCGCAGTTATACTCGTACCTAAAACCGCCGCCGGCAGTCTTGATGGTTACATTTTAAACAACATCAATATTAAAATGAAAGACACAACTATCAGATACAACTCAAAAGTTTTATTCAAGCACATCATATCAAAACACCTGCACAGCTGAAACGCTGTATTTAAATGAACAATTAAACAAAGGGTTTATTTTGTAACTTACCACATATAAGCACTACTTAAAAAAATGAAAAAATATAATAAAATAAACATTTCAAAAGAAAATACTCCAGGTGGAGCTGCAGCATTCTGCTGCTCTGCAGTTTTCTGATTGAAATGTTTCTGCTGAAGCGCTGTGGCTGGCTTCAATGTGAAATCTCTCCTACTGATATTTTCCCCGGTGCATTCCTTGTACAAAATGAAGGAACTGATGGCTGCCAAGTCCATTAGAGATAA
This sequence comes from Acipenser oxyrinchus oxyrinchus, assembly GCA_030684275.1. NCBI lineage: Eukaryota > Metazoa > Chordata > Actinopteri > Acipenseriformes > Acipenseridae > Acipenser > Acipenser oxyrinchus. Next base: position 14,146 of record JAGXEW010001280.1, on the reverse strand, counting down.
CAACAGGCTTGTATATCAAAGTAAAATAGAATATTGTAGGTTATATTCAAAATAAAACATGTATTGTAAAGGCATCAAAATGACTGCTCTGGCGGATCTAGGTAGAGAGGATTATAACTTTTTTTTTTTTTTTTTGCGATCCTGCCTTTTAAAAGTGAAAACCGTCAAAATGACTGCCGTGGCAGTTCTAGTGTTAAATGCTGTATTAATGGGGAATATACGTATCTTCCCTCCCTATACAACTGGGTAAGCCATCTGGCATTTTTTTTACTTACTTTTCTTCTTTTCCCCAGCCTGTTTTGGAGGTGATCTGTTCCCGTATCGTTACATTTCATCACAGATTGAGCGTCCAATCAGAATCGTCGCTCTCAGCTCCTCTCTTTCCAACGCCAAGGATGTTGCCCATTGGCTGGGCTGCAGCACCACGGCAACGTTTAACTTCCACCCGAGCGTGAGGCCGGTCCCGCTGGAGCTTCACATCCAGGTATGTTGTGTGTGTTAGCCATGGGGCTGCATATACACAGGGAGCAGTGCCCTGGGGAACCTCCTTCACAACTTATTATTATTATTATTATTATTATTATTATTATTATTTTATTTTCTTAGCAGGCGCCCTTATCCAGGGCGACTTACAATCGTAAGCAAATACATTTCAAGTGTTACAGTACAGGTAATAATACAATAAGAGCAAGATAAATACAATGACTAGTTCAAGCAAACTTATAAAACTTATACTCAAGACTTTAGACTTTAGTCTTGTAACAAGTGTCTGTTTTCAACAGAATTTGTTCTAGTGCATTGGCCGTATTTATCAAGGCTTCTTACTCTAGTAATGTCACCTTTTTCTTCTTCTAGTTTTGTAGCTATTGGTGATTACAGCCTCTTTACTTAGTTACTTCATTGTGCTTTAACAGTACATTCTCGTTTGCTTTGTATTTTTAAAATTGAGCTTCAGTAACCAAACAGTTTTGTTGTAGCCCAGGTCTGTTTGAACCAAGGAAAGAATGCATGGTGTACAGGTTCTCTACCTTGCCCTACCACTTTTTCTCTGTCCCCCAGGGTTTCAACGTGAGCCACACCCAGACACGCCTGCTGTCCATGGCTAAGCCTGTGTACCACACCATCATGAAGCACTCTTCCACCAAACCAGCCATCGTGTTCGTCCCCTCGCGCAAGCAGACTCGCCTCACAGCCATCAACATTCTCACCTTCTGTGCCTCAGATGTCCTGCCACAGAGGTAAGCAGTAGAAAGAAAACAAGAAATCATTTATACTAAACCCAGACCTTTACCTTGTCCACTCTGCTTTGACGCATGGCTTATGTTATTTTAATCTGGGGTTTTGCGAATGTTAATGTTTAAAACCCACTGTCAAACATCAAGGCGTAAAGGTCAGAAGCACTGGGAAATGTTCCATGCAATGCATTTTAAATTGAAAACCTTAACTCGCACATACCTACATTTTGAGATGGGTGTCTAAGGGTCTCTCCAATGTAAATCTCCTGCAGGTTCCTGCGCTGCACAGAGAAGGACCTGGCTCCCTTCCTGGAGAAGCTGAGTGATGCCACCCTGAAGGAGACTCTGGCTAATGGGGTGGGCTACCTGCACGAGGGCCTGAACCCCACCGGCGCAGGATCGTAGAGCAGCTCTTCAACTCGGGTAAGCACTAGGGCTTGTGTCCACTTCTCAAATCCTCCTGTGCATTTCCATGTGCATGTGCAATGGGATTTCTTTGAGGCATTAAATGTCATTTTTTTCCTACTTTCTACAAATCAGCTAAAGGAAGCTGATGAGTAATGGTTTTGTGAAAATATGGTTCTCCATGGGTGGGGCTTTGAAAAATATATAGTTTTTAAGCGTTAAAACATTTTGAAAAGATGCTGTGTTAGGGGTAGTGTGCGTCCCCTCGATGTCGGTCTCGACAGCAGGAGGAAACCGGAAGTCTGCCATCTTGGGTGATGCACGTAGCTGCAATGGCTCTGAGCATTTTAAAATAAAAAGCTTCTACAAATGAATGCATATATATATATATAAATAGGTCTTTTACATCGGCTTTTCTTCTCTTCTTAAATGCAATTAATACCTGTTAATCAATTTGTCTATCTCAACCACAACTGAGAAACATGTTAATAGTAAAATTGGTTTAATTATGTTTTTTCTTTCTGTGAAACCACAAAATGGGCTTTTCAATCGTAAGTTTTGCTTTTTCATTTAAATGCCGAAGCGACTCATCTTTATTAATTTTAATGCAGTTACTCGCCATAACGATTGTAATAGTGTGTCCAGCAAAATGCTTTATATTATTATAGCTTTAATAAAGATTAGTCGCTTAACACGTTGCAATCTCGTTTGTACGTTGTGCTTGTACTTGTAAAATGAAGGCTTGGTCTATTTAAAAGCCCATTAAATTGTTTGACAGAAAAAAAAACCTAAGTTAAATCAAATAAATTACTAAATTATGGCCTATATATAAATAAATGTATAAGAACAGTGAAGCAATATGAAAAAATAATAGCATTGGCGGTATGATAATGGTCTATTTTGTTTAGAGGGTGAGCATTAATTGCATACTGAAATGTTATGCAGTGTATAACTATCCAATGACAACGATGCCACGTGACACAGGTAGGAAGTAATAAAAAAAATTAAAAACTGAGTAGCTGTTATTTGCAGACACCCGCTTCTTAATATTTGATCTGCACATTTTTAAACAATTAAGCAAAATTAAAAACGTTTGACACGTTACTAACGTTTAAACGATTAAACTCCTAGACGATTTACACCCCTGATTGACTCTAATTAGTTCTTGTAGGGGTGTCTCTTGTTGATCTACGTGAAAGGCGCTATATAAATGTAATTCTGTCTGCAATCCCCTCACAGGTGCTGTGCAGGTGGTGGTTGCCTCGCGTAGCCTGTGCTGGGGATGAACATCTCCTCTCACTTGGTCATCATCATGGACACGCAGTACTACAATGGCAAGATTCATGCGTGAGTACTCTGACTACACATACATTGATAACTATATGAGGCTTACACACAGGCATTGGGGGAATTCAGTTTAAACATCATGTGGTCATGGAAGACCACTCTTCATGAGATTAGATCTTTTATAATTACATCCATAACTTGTATAACACAGACAAACAATAGTAGTACTACTTAGTAATGAAGTCATAACAAAGAATTTTACTCATTTTAATGATCCATTATTTGTTTCACTGCACCGGCCGTGTGTATTTAGACATGCATGGCTTAATCTGTAAAACATAATCTTTCAAAGGTTATATTCAGAAGCAGTCCTGCAGTGTTAAAGCTCACTGTGTGCTTTCTCAATGTGAAATACCATTGACTGGCATGCTTAAGCTAGCGTAACACTTTCGAGGGTTGTGTCTGAGTATGGCCTTAGCCATGTATGTCAAGTACACGCTGAAAAGTCATTTAATACAAAGTTTGTATTTCTGTATTTGTCTCCTATAATATTTCTTTGAGCTTTAAGAAAGGAAAGAAATTCTAATGACAAGTCTATATATATAATATATGATATTCCACACACACACAGAGCTCCTGCCAGTTTAGCTCCATTAGCTCACCTGCTATACCTAGCTTTGGAGCCAGGTGCATGATGCTCCAGTTAACTCATTGCTGAATCTGTTCTGAAGGTAACTGGTCTAGACTGGTGGTCTTTTGAAGAGCGGTTTGCCCTGTTCTAATCCAGTCTCTCCCAGGTATGTGGATTACCCGATCTACGATGTCCTGCAGATGGTTGGGAGGGCAAACCGGCCCCTGCAGGATGATGAAGGCCGCTGTGTAATAATGTGCCAGGGATCCAAGAAGGTGAGAACATGGCCAACACAGTGGTTTTAAATTGGAGACTGTGATTGAGCTTCACCACATTCAGGTATACGTGGCTTATTGGTCATAATACTGTACTTCAAAATGGGGTATATAACACTGACACATTTTCACCGGTTTGAGATCCCTGGAAGATACTACGAGCAAAAAGAAAATAGATTGCACGTGGTATGTCTTCAATTATTATACTTAAATGTGTATTTTCGACTAATATTTTAATTACATTTTTACCAGTTTCAAAACGCTTGAGATGATGATACTTCTGAAATTTTTTTTTAAAGGGAAATAAAACAAAAAATGTAAAAGTATTGTGATTTTTATTTCTGTTTACCGGAGTGTTTGCAGAAAGATTGTGCTTCACTAATTTAGTATTCAATTACAGTACTGTGCAAAAGTTTTAGGCAGGTGTGAAAAAATGCTGTAAAGTAAGAATGCTTTCAAAAATAGACATGTTAACAGAAGAAAAATCTAAATCAAATCCATATTTGGTGTGACAACCCTTTGCCTTCAAAACAGCATCAATTCTTCTAGGTACACTTGCACAAAGTCAGGGATTTTGTAGGCATATAGTCAGGTGTATGATTAAACAATTATACCAAACAGGTGCTAATGATCATCAATTCAATATGTAGGTTGAAACACAATCATTAACTGAAACAGAAACAGCTGTGTAGGAGGAATAAAACTGAGTGAGGAACAGCCAAACTCAGCTAACAAGGTGAGGTTGCTGAAGACAGTTTACTGTCAAAAGTCATACACCATGGCAAGACTGAGCACAGCAACAAGACACAAGGTAGTTATACTGCATCAGCAATGTCTCTCCCAGGCAGAAATTTCAAGCCAGACAGGGGTTTCCAGATGTGCTGTCCAAGCTCTTTTGAAGAAGCACAAAGAAACGGGCAACGTTGAGGACCGTGAGACGCAGTGGTCGGCCAAGGAAACTTACTGCAGCAGATGAAAGACACATCATGCTTACTTCCCTTCGCAATCGGAAGATGTCCAGCAGTGCCATCAGCTCAGAATTGGCAGAAAACAGTGGGACCCTGATACACCCATCTACTGTCTGGAGAAGTCTGGTCAGAAGTGGCCTTCATGGAAGACTTGCGGCCAAAAAGCCATACCTCCGGCGTGGAAACAAGGCCAAGCGACTCAACTATGCACGAAAACACAGGAACTGGGGTGCAGAAAAATGGCAGCAGGTGCTCTGGACTGATGAGTCAAAATTTGAAATATTTGGCTGTAGCAGAAGGCAGTTTGTTCGCCCGAAGGGCTGGAGAGCGGTACACCTAATGAGTGTCTGCAGGCAACAGTGAAGCATGGTGGAGGTTCCTTGCAAGTTTGGTGCTGCATTTCTGCAAATGGAGTTGGGGATTTGGTCAGAATTAATGGTCTCCTCAATGCTGAGAAGTACAGGCAGATACTTATCCATCATGCAATACCATCAGGGAGGCATCTGATTGGCCCCAAATTTATTCTGCAGCATGACAACGACCCCAAACATACAGCAAAAGTCATTAAGAACTATCTTCAGCGTAAAGAAGAACAAGGAGTCCTGGAAGTGATGGCATGGCCCCACAGAGCCCTGATCTCAACATCATCGAGTCTGTCTGGGATTACATGAAGAGAGAGAAGCAACTGAGGCTGCCTAAATCCACAGAAGAACTGTGGTTAGTTCTCCAAGATGTTTGGGCCAACCTACCTGCCAAGTTCCTTCAAAAACTGTGTGCAAGTGTACCTAGAAGAATTGATGCTTGATGCTATTTTGAAGGCAAAGGGTGGTCACACCAAATATGGATTTGATTTAGATTTTTCTTCTGTTCACTCACTTTGCATTTAGTTAATTGATAAATATAATCTATTAACATGTCTATTTTTGAAAGCATTCTTACTTTACAGCATTTTTTCACACCTGCCTAAAACTTTTGCACAGTACTGTAACACTGACACATTTTCACCGGGACAGAGGTTTGAGATCCCTGGAAGATACTACGAGCAAAAAGAAAATAGATTGCACGTGGTATGTCTTCAATTATTATACTTAAATGTGTATTTTCGACTAATATTTTAATTACATTTTTACCAGTTTCAAAACGCTTGAGATGATGATTCTTCTGAAATAGTTTTTTTTTTTTTTTTTTAAAGGGAAATAAAACAAAAAATGTAAAAGTATTAGTATTGTGATTTTTATTTTTGTTTACCGGAGTATTTGCAGAAAGATTGTGCTTCACTAATTTAGTATTCAATTATATAACGGTAATGTTCATGAGCAGCACCGAGCACTCTGAGCAACAGAACTCTCCACAGAGGCAGAATCGCCAGACACCTGTCTAGGATTAATAGCCAATTAAGCTAGAATTATTGTGATGGCGAAAAAAATCTTTCGTGGGTGACAAAGTGACTAAAACCATTTTATTCTGGGTCCAGTTGTACTAAAAAGGTCTTGATTTAAGTCTCAGGCTCCAGTTAAATTGGTCTGTGGTAAGACTTTGTTATCAGACTGTTGCACAACCTTGGAGGTCTTGCATAAGACTAGCCTTATCCTGCTGTTGCTAAGCAGTGAAGACTGGTCATGCTTTCAGAGCCTGATAGAAAAAAAGAAAGTGGCTGCCAGCGAATCATAAGAAAATAATTATTGATGTAGTGTTCACAAAAAGTAGGGAGCATCTGATTTCAAAACAGAATTTCACAATAACACATACATAGAACTGGGATGTAAATGTGGAATGAAAATAGACACCCCACATGCGCTGATTATCAGATAGCTCCCTGTAATGTGCTTCTAACTGAGCAAATTCAGTTCAGTCACATACATTTTTGTGGTTTGTTGGGTTTTGCAATATTAGCTGAATATCCCCTATTTTTTTTGCGTGCAGAACATTATTTTGGTTAGTTGTCTCTTTAAATATAATATTAATTGACACCGTGTTACCATGGATCTGACTGGAAAACTACAATTTAGTGTGGCCAGCGAAATAAACACATTTAGCCTTTTATTGCCAAAACTGTTCTAATCTTTATTGGTCTAAACTTCCAACCATTTTCATTTGTACTAAGACAGGATCATCTTATAAATGGTTAATTGAGTTAATTTTGCAGCTGAAGTTTTACAAAGTTAATATGTGAATTGGACATAAATGTGAAAGATTTGATTTGAGTAACATTTTAAAAAATACGTTTAACGACCGTCATGTGTGATTTATCAAGTTAGTCCATCCGGTAAAATGACTAGTTAAGTGAAGTCATTTCTGATTTTATTTTTTCTACAAAGTTAAAATTTGCTTCTGAAAGTGGTCCAGAATGGCTCAGAATGCATCGAGAGCATGTACAACCCCAGAGCTTCTGGAGGCGTAGGTGGCCCCAGACCCCCAGATAAGATTGGTTTTGCCCCAGGAGTTTGTCACAATGATCATTGGCCACTTTCACCCATGGGTATAATTTGCTGCTCCTTTTTGCTGTGATGTTCCATGCAGTGACACGAACACTTCACTTCTCCTGTGTGCGTTTTGCGTTAGGATTTCTTCAAGAAGTTCCTGTACGAGCCGCTGCCAGTGGAGTCTCACCTGGACCACTGTATGCACGACCACTTCAACGCAGAGATCGTCACCAAGACCGTGGAGAACAAGCAGGACGCCGTGGACTACCTCACCTGGACCTTCCTGTACCGGAGGATGACCCAGAACCCCAACTATTACAACCTGCAGGGTGAGGGGGAGCAGTATGGTGTGAACACGTTAGGAAGAATGAGTCTGACTTACAACAAACACCAGACTATGTCCAGTGTTGTGAAGAGTGACAACTATATGTTCTGTTCTCTCCACCTATTTTACTGTGTGGGTGGGTCTAGGTGAGGGGAGTGAGCAATGCCTGAGGCTGACTGTCTGGTCCCTCTGGGTGAGGGGAGTGAGCAATGCCTGAGGCTGACTGGCTGGTCCCTCTGGAGGCTGCCTGAGACTGACTGGCTGGTCCCTCTGGGTGAGGGGAGTGAGCCATGTGTGAGGCTGACTGGCTGGTCCCTCTGGGTGAGGGGAGTGAGCAATGCCTGAGACTGACTGGCTGGTCCCTCTGGGTGAGGGGAGTGAGCCATGTGTGAGGCTGACTGGCTGTTCTCTCTGCAGGCATGTCACACAGGCACTTGTCGGATCATTTGTCTGAGCTGGTGGAGCACACTCTGAACGATCTGGAGCAGTCCAAGTGCATCAGCATTGAGGATGAGATGGACGTGGCACCGCTGAACCTGGGCATGATTGCAGCGTATTACTACATCAACTACACCACCATTGGTGAGAGCTGCCTGCACACACTGACCGTCGGGGCTGGTTTCCAGTGTAAAAACCCTTACTTTAGTGTCCAGTTGGTTTTTCACATACATAATCCGATTTTATAATGTGGGATATTTGAAATCTGTTTGGTTCCAGATCCACATATTGTACTACATGGTTCCAAAAGATCTCTTCAGAGGGGTATTGGGCATTATTTCAATACAGGATTTGGGAATTCACAATTGCGTGTTGTGTTTATGTAAAACTATTGTCTGTAGTCGTGCATTTGAGCCTGTCGCATTTGACATCTGAATGCTTTTGAAGAGTTCCATGGAAATGAGGCATGGCCTAGCAATTTATTTTTCTGCAGCACTTTTATTAACTATCAGTAAGTGCTACATAAACTTCTAATATCTTAACACTGACGTTTTTTTTCATGATGAAATGTTCATCTGTACCCAGTAGACCTGATTCTGAAGTGTTAAAGTAATGTAATGTTTTGCAGAGCTGTTCAGCATGTCTCTGAACGCTAAGACCAAGATCCGAGGGCTCATCGAAATCATCTCCAACGCAGCGGAGTACGAAAACATTCCCATCCGGCACCACGAGGACACCCTCCTCCGCCAGGTCAGTCTGCCCGTCTGCCCAGCTGTCTGGCGCACGCTGGCTTTCAGAGGACAGCAAGGAAATATACTTCAATAAAACAATAATCAATTTGCACACATGAGTAATGAGTAACCAAAATTACACATCTGGGATATTTGTTGTACTATTCAAAATGTATTAATTTATTTGATCATATTTGAAAATGTTCAGATGGTGAGACAATATTCTAGCATAGATTTAAATTTGCACTCTGGGTTGGCATTTTCACAGAGTTGAGTCTGCATGCACCCAGTATGAAGTACAAAGTTGTGCTGTGAGAGTACAGGTTGTATGCATGCGCAGGTTTTATAAATCTACCACGAGAATGGTTCAGAATTTATTTGTGTTTCTCCCCAAAAAGGTCAACAACATTATAATTGATGTATTGTTGCTGAAGATGTTTAAGCCCATGTTTTTGGATGTCTTCTCCCCACAGCTGGCTCAGAAAGTCCCTCACAAGTTGAACAATCCCAAGTTCAACGACCCCCATGTGAAGACGAACCTGCTCCTGCAGGCTCACCTCTCCCGCATGCAGCTGAGTGCTGAGCTGCAGTCCGACACTGAAGAGATCCTCAGCAAGGTGGGCAAATCGTCACTCACCCAGACTAGTCATTGAGGCTCATTCGAACATAGAAACATGTGCACTAACATAAACCAGAAGTTAAATATTGGTCTGATATTGACAAATGATCTAAATACATGTGTCAAAAGTGTAGTCCACATATTGTAGCGGTTCGGTGGTTCACATTTGCCACATGTTAAATGAACCCTTTTTAATTCTGTTCCTCCTGAAGAACCTCCAAGTCCTGTGGGTCTTTAGATTTGCGTTTTATAGCCTGTCACATACCACGGTGGCAGCAGTGAAAATACTGCCTCCCCTCACAGTGAATAACCATGTGCAACTGCTGCTTGTCATCTCTCTCCCAGGCAGTGCGCCTGATCCAGGCCTGTGTGGGCGTCCTCTCCAGTAACGGCTGGCTGAGCCCTGCCCTGGCTGCCATGGAGCTGGCCCAGATGGTGACCCAGGCCATGTGGTCCAAGGACTCCTACCTGAAGCAGCTGCCATACTTCACCTCTGAGCACGTCAAGCGCTGCACTGATAAGGTGAGTCACCGCTGTCTCTCTCTCTTTAGAGTCTCTATTTAGTGTATATATAAATATTTGGGATATCCCTACACAGAGGTGTCTATCCAGCCCTGTAGCCCTAGTGGAGGTGTGACTCATCCCTGTGCTGCTTTGTGTTTCCCAGGGAATCGAGAGCATCTTCGACATCATGGAGATGGAGGATGAGGGCGCAGTGGGCTGCTGCAGCTCTCCGATAGTCAGATAGCAGACGTGGCTCGCTTCTGTAACCGCTACCCCAACATCGAGCTCTCCTACGAGGTGGCTGAGAAGGAGAATGTTAAGAGGTGGGCACAGCTCCTTCATATATTCTATTTACCATTCCTGTGTCAACATTAGCTAATGGAGTTCAGTGAACTCAAACAAAAACTTTCCTTCAACTCAACACTGCAGACCCTTGGTATGTTACTACTTCATATGTTTTCTATTCATATTAAGTAGTAATAATCGATCTGTTTGTCATTTCAAACCCTTACATTTAATACAGGAGTTTGTGTGCAGTATCATTGGGGTATGGAATTGTTTAGCGGGATTGTGCATCTCAGCTCTATCCTCAGCAGGATCTTTATTGCTTGACTAATTAAAAGTGAGCTGAGATGCATCAGTGTGTTAATGCTGTGTTTCATTACACAGGACTGAGCTGTCAGTGTGTTAACCCTGTGTTTCCATTGCACTAGGACCGAACTGTCAGTGTGTTAATGCTGTGTTTCATTGCACAGGACCGAGCTGTCACTGTGTTAATGCTGCTGTTTCATTGCACAGGACTGAGCTGTCAGTGTGTTTAAATGGCTGTGTTTCATTACACAGGACCGAGCTGTCAGTGTGTTAATGCTGTGTTTCATTGCACAGGACCGAGCTGTCAGTGTGTTAATGCTGTGTTTCATTACACAGGACCGAGCTGTCAGTGTGTTAATGCTGTGTTTCATTGCACAGGACCGAGCTGTCAGTGTGTTAATGCTGTGTTTCATTACACAGGACTGAGCTGTCAGTGTGTTAATGCTGTGTTTCATTGCACAGGCCTGAGCTGTCAGTGTGTTAATGCTGTGTTTCATTACAGTGGGAGTCCTGTTGTGGTTTTGGTGCAGCTAGAGAGAGAAGAGGAGGTGACTGGACCTGTCATTGCACCACTCTTCCCTCAGGTAACACTTACTATCTACCAGGAAGCAGGAAATGTTTCTGTTTTATTTATTTTATTTTTTTGTAGATCTTGCCACAATTGCATTACATGATTTGTACAGCAAATATTTTTTGCCATTAGTTATTTAACATCAGCCAACTCAAAACATTTACAAATAGCCAAATGTTTGATAATTTATAATTTTTTTTATATAAAAAGCTGTGTTGTGTTTTGTGTGTTGTGTGTAAATCTTTCTCTGTCTCATAGTCTGTTCATTCTTTGCTTTCCAGAAACGTGAGGAAGGCTGGTGGGTGGTGATTGGAGACCCCAAGTCCAACAGTCTGATCTCCATTAAGAGACTGACTCTGCAGCAGAAAGCTAAGGTGGGTGTGATATGGGCCCAGTCTCATTGAATAACACTGTGTTGTACTGGGCTAGGTTAAATTTAATTTGAACGATTTTAATTTGAAAGTTAGCTTTAATCAATTAATCTTGTATCCTGCTTCCAGATAAGGTTTTGGGTCCGGGAGTAACTTGCTCTCTAAGTTTAACACTGTGAGAGTAAAATGTATTTTCAGGGGGTAAAATACAACATAACCTTGAAGTCATGAGTAATCTCAATAAATACTGTACAGTTAATGCTAATGGGGTAGTGTGACAGGATAGCGTGTGTGGTGACGTCAGGCCAGAAGCAGGAACTGAAACAGATACTGCAGGTAGGGTGCACATGGACCGTTTGCGGCATCTTTATTTTAAATACAAAAATAAAATAAAAGATTTAAACAAAAACACTGTGCTCACAGAGCAAAATAAATATTTTAAATAAAACAAATCACGAACACAAAAATGAACAGCCAATACAGGTCAGGCTGGGCAAATGCCTTCACTGATCCTGTATATGTTGTGTTTTGTTTTTTTAATTTTCGCTCTCGCTCTCATTCCTCCTCTGAACATCCAACTCCCTCTGAGCCGAGAGTGGGTCTTTTATATTCGTGGCTGGAGCCTTAATTACCTATTAATAAATTACCGTATTAAGGCTCCAGCCACATTCCCACAAGAGTTCTAGGGAAGGGGTTTTAACCCCATACCCACCTACTACATTACAAGACCGGCTCTGCCGGTCTCAAACAACAAATAATAAAAAGGCGGACGGTGCTCAACCGCCCGCACATAAACCTAATAATGATTAGGACGGGCGGCCGTCCATACGCCTGTAAATACTAATAATAATAATAACAACAATAATAATAATAATACAAAACATACATATATACAAATAATAATACAGGGGTGGGGTGTACTCCATCACAGGTAGGCATTAAAAAAGATCCTTCCATTTTAACTGCAATGTTACGTTGAACTCCTGTACAACCACGCGTGTGATCTACAAGGTTCTTTATTGGCTCAGCTAATTTCTTTTGAAGTATCACACTGACTCTGCAAATGAATTACGTTACTTATATTTTAACATTAAATTCTTAAACTCGGTGAACATGTTAAGACTTCAATATGAAGCCATACAGATAAAATAAGGAAATGCATTAATAAGTTATAAAACAGTTTGTTTAATATTATAGGCACCTTTTTTAGCGCTTGCCTCTGATGATGGTTCCAGTTGGATTTGTAGCTGGACTGGGGTGTTTACGCTTCAACCTGTGTAGCTTCGAATTGTTCTTATTCTTACTGTGACTGGCTGCAAAGACAACAGGGCTAGCCAGAGACTGGATAATGTTTGTTGGGTTGGTTTGTCTGGTGTAGTTTCCTGGTAACTGAAGACATTGTATTCTGCAGGAGGCGTGCAGTTGTTAGTGGAAGTTTTAGTGGAGGTGGGAGGGAGGCAGACAAGCTATGCAGCAAAATTACTATGCGTGAATTTGAATGCATAAAAGCGACAGGTGCATAGCTTATCTGGACCGCTGCATGTATCTATTTGACTGAAATCTGTCTCAGTAAAATGCCATGTATGAAACCAGACTCCAAGCATTCCCATCATCCAACAGAAAGGAGATTATGATCACCATGACCCCTGAAGAGGAAGTTGATGGCGTTTTCACTTCGGGCTGCAGCCTCCCTCATGAGGCCGTGTGAATAGTGTGTACCATTTTCTCCTGAGAGAGCGATGGCAATCCACCTCCCCTGCAACAAGTGCTAGGCAAGCATATTTAATCCTGCCTTTGGAATCTATAGCTAAAAGCTCTTATATCTGACCTTCGTTCCATAAGGAACATAACAGGAATCCTTTCCTATTTCCACCATGGAAACTGCGAGATCCTCTTCCAGCCCACTGAGGTTTTCTGGCAAGAGCTCCTCTAACTGGAAAGACGGGCAGGAACGTGCCAGCTGAAAAGCAGGGGTGGGGTGTACTCCATCACAGGTAGGCATTAAAAAGATCCTTCCATTTTAACTGCAATGTTACGTTGAACTCCTGTACAACCACGCGTGTGATCTACAAGGTTCTTTATTGGCTCAGCTAACCGCTGCTCGCATTGCTAGTCCTGCAGACTACAAGCCATTATACCCCCGAAGTCATCCAGGACCGGATCCTTGCATGGCGAGGGCGAGGACGAGGGTGGTTCTCCGAGACAAAGCGAGATCGTTTCTCATGCCAGCCCATGCACAAGTACAGCAGGCTGAGTCAGATGTTACACACATACAGTTTCCCTCCTGCCTTTCCCTTCTAATATGTCGGGTTTAATAATAAAAATGGTGGTGCAAAAGGAAATTTTTAGGTAGCTATATTGATATCTTCAAGTATACTGTAACAATAACACCTAAAACAGTCTTTTGAGATCAGCATATACAGTGCAAGTGATTACAGCAGTATTTTATAGTCTTTCATTTGCTTGCGTGGATTTAGTGCATGAAGAAATATTTCAAGTTTTTAATGTTGTGCTTTTTTTTTTTTTTTTTTTAAACTTCAGGTGAAACTGGACTTTGTCGCCCCAGCCCTGGGTGTCCACAACTACACACTGTACTTCATGAGTGGCGCCTACATGGGCTGTGACCAGGAATACAAGTTCAGTGTGGACGTGAAGGAGGCTGACAGTGAGGGAGACAGTGACTCTGACTGATCCCGACACAGCTAACACACATTGTACCCGACCCTCTGAAGAGGCTGTCTGGGGCATACTGTGGGTGTGTTGGTTTCTGTA
>JAGXEW010001279.1:0-24032 GCA_030684275.1 Acipenser oxyrinchus oxyrinchus | reverse complement strand
CTGTTGCTACTACATAACAAAACGAGAAAGAAAGCGTAGGCCGGTTTGTGGTGTCAGAGATATGCGTTAGAAATTAGCACCGCTTTTAGCTTCCTGGGTTAACACCTAGTGAAACAAGCCACTGCCGTGTGGAACTCGAAAGAAAAGTGAAATAGAGCAGAAAGCCATCATACTGTGAACAAACGAGAGACAGAGAGGAAGCAGTGACCCCTGACCTGTGTGCGAAGTGCATTTGTGAATTTGTTTTACACACGCTCTCTTGCAAATAACACTTCCTCATTTCAAACACTGGCTGCCTGGAGTTTGTTTAATATGTACAGTGTTTAAATAAATGTTTCCTGGAGGACTGAATCCAGCCAGGTGGACGACCTCCTTTTTTTTATATTTCTAAACATTATTCCTCAGAGCAGGATTTGCATACAGACCTTGAAGCATAGATAACTAGATTCATGCTTCTGCAATCAGCACCCTGGTGAGGTCAGGAACATTCATTCTTTACAGCTGAGGACCACTTAGTAATGGAAGATTTAGATTCACAAGATGACATTCTAATTAAAAACTAAAGCGACAGAAAGGTAGCACTCTCTCTGCTTGTCTTTATTGTTGCAAGGCACACCTTAGCAAAGCAAGCCACGGTCCATTTAATTTACAAGTAATAATGGTAAACAAAAAAACACAATTCACTTGTTACTGTAGTAATTAACTCATGATTTCAAATGTCTTGAGTCATTTTAAATATTCACACTCAATCAAAATGTATTTTACCTACACACTACTTCTAAATAATACAAATAAAGAAAGCTCACTTTGATTCCAACCACCTTGTATCATTAGTAAACAAGGTGACCTTCACTTGAGGAGAAGTGATTGGGATCTATAAACTTGCCAGATTGGAAAACAGGTTAAGATCCTACAATTGTCTGTCTGTGTCTGTTTTTAAGAATTCGGAAAGAGAAATGCATATGCCTCAGTTGCATCATGGTGGTGGTTTAAAAAGCTTCCGTCCAGACAAACCAGGCTCCTTTAAGAAGACCCCAAACAGCTGTTGATGCATTTCACATTCTGAATCTTGAGCCATTTTTAAAATGCAAACTAATCTCTCTGGTCAAAAATGACTTATTTGCTGTTTGCTACAGGGGAAACGGAAGGTGTGTATAATACCAGTTATGAAACCATCAATAGATACATTTTTAAAGAAAATATTGTGAAAAAAAAAAATATTGTTCTCTTGCTATATATTGTGGTATTTATACTAGACCGATCATAGAGGTCTGCATTGTCCTAGCTGCAATATTTGAAACCCCCAAGCTGCTTACTCCCAGCTCAGCTCACACTTGACTGAATACACTGATCGATTATCTGCAGCTTAACCAAGACTTCTCATTTCCTGCCTTCCATTACTGTGCTCAATCAAGCTGCTGGTTCTTTGTGGCCAGGTTTGTGCACCAAGATAAGCCATCAAGGCATGTGTCTATTTGAAAAGCTCTTGTTAGATGGTTCAGTCATTAGATAAAACTAACAGGTTTAGAAGTTGTGGCTTTTGAGTCAGCGCTGGGGGGAGATAAAATTAAAAAAAAAAAAAAAAAGGAATTAAAATTAGGTTGGTGTGAAGTTTCAAATTTATAGAAAAATCTAAATGTGTTTTGGATTTACTGTTTGATATGCAAATCAATTCTGCTGTGTTCATGGAAGGATTAGGTTCTTTGTGGATATCTGGCCTTGTTACTTTATTGACTGATTTGTTTGTAGCACATCAAATGTCATTAAAAAGCAAGGTTACCGTTTTACTTTGCGATACCAAAAAAAACAGGTATTTTTTATAAATATTTAAGGCTCACATTTTCATGGGAGGTTACATAATGCATTTACTCAATTTGCTTGCTTTAAAGACAAAAATTCAACTGAGAGCTTGGTTTTCTCAGTCCCCTTCTTTAATGGTTTTAAGTTGTGGTATGTACAGTAGGTTGATAACTGTTTAGATCAACTGAATAGACCCTGAGGTGCGATTACAGTTGACTTCTTAGAAACCACTGGTATAAAGAATCTGTAATCTCTAGTGCAGATAGCTTGCAGTCTTATAAATGAACTAAGCAGACAAAGCACACACTGATTACACCCACACAATATGAACCTCTATTGATTGTATGTATAGTGTACATCATACAGACATGTCACATTTTGTGGGTAGACATCTCCTTTTTTTGTCTCTGTCAAATATCTGGATCGCAGTGAAGCAATATAGCCTGGTTACAGTGTTTTATACACCTCATCTAGTGCTCACATTTGCAAAGCATTCATTTTTTAATTAAATAAATATTTCTGAATTAGTTGTGAGCGTTCTTGAGATACTGTTTCCTGTGTTGGTATTGTATGCCCTCCTTTAAATGTTAATATATGGTAATTCTTGGTTTACTGTAAGATTCGGATGTGCATTACAGCATATGTCATCAGTCTCTCTGGTAAGGGTTGTGGTCAGTATAGTTCCTGTTTAAGTTGAGCTTGTACAATATGTGGGCTCATTTACCTGTTTCCCTTGTTTTATCGATTTTATAGCATTACTGGGAAGCTAAGCAAGATGTCAAATAAATGAATCTTTCATACATGTTGTATCTGTTGTAATCTGTGGGTGAGATCCAGTTTTATAGTAAGTGGGCTGTGTGAGGCTCGTGGAATCTGCCAGACTGACGTTGCCTTAAATTAAATCGGTGTCAAACTTGCCTGTTACGAAGCATCCCGGCTTCTGATCATGATAGCATTGATGGATTATGAGAGTGCCATTTGTACTTTGGCAAATGTAATGCATTAAATAGCATTCATTGGTTAAAAAAATGTAAGATGTTAAATCAGGACAAAAAAAAAAAAAAAGCTGCATGTGAGCAAACTCTTGACTCCTGCTGGGAAGTAAGAAACAACACATTGACATTTGTTTATACACAAGGGTTTGAGGGAACTCTTTTATTTGTTTGTGTAAAAGTTTTTGTAAAATTTGTAGATTATTATTTACTTGCAAAATCAATCTTTAAAATATTGATTCAGTACTGTGGTGGGACAAAAACTACTACTGAAAATAACATTCTAAAATGAACAAATACAGACGTAAACTGTGCTAAATCTACCTTGTAGGTAAACGCACTGAAAATAATAAGATTTGCTTTTGTTTATAGTCAATACACACCTAAATGGGTGTGTGCTGGTACTTGTCATTTTCATTGTACTGAGCGGTATATGAATTTGCCTGGTGGCAAAAGATCAGTGTACTGCATCAACCATTTCTAGTTTAGGCTTTGTAAAGCCATTTCCTTGTTATCCTCGAGCTCAGAACTGCATTCCCTAGAGTAAGCAGCAGGCTGGGCGTCTATCAAAATAATTCCAGTGATGTGTGTGGTTTTTCTTTTTTTCTTTGTGTGCTGTGATACAGTAGGTGGTAAATCTGGTGCTTTTCTTTTGAGTTTAATGGAAAATCAAGTGCTGTAGTTTCTGCATTTTTACAAAATTGCAGCTTATCGTTGTTCTAGGGTGTTGGTAGTGCTTGGCACTGTTGCTTGCAACTTAAAAAAAAAATAAAAAATAAAAAAAAAAACCTCTACCCGCCCTCCTCCACTCCCCATCTTCAGCCTGTTTTGCTCAGTCCATTAAAAACAATCTTCATTAAAATTGTTACTGTATCTTAAACCGGTTAATATTGTGTTTAAGAAATATTATATTTACATTTGGGTAGTAAAAAAACAAACTACTACAAAGATAATTCCCTCGATCACAGAATGCATTTGAAAATACTCTTTTTATGCCACTTTTAACAGTAAGGCTTTTGTTGTTTCTCAGATGTACAGTACTTTACAGTACTTCAGTTTAGCCTCAAGGATAATACTGTAACATAGCATTCACTGTAAACTTGGTTTTGTTATACTGAAAGTCACTACTTTGAACTAACTAATGCTCATCAAATCCAATATAGAGCAGAGATGACAGATGGGCAGATTGCCTTCAAAGCAAGTTGAGATTTAATATCTAAATACTGTATGCAATGAGAGCGAGAGAGGGGCTAAACTGCACAAAGGACCTGTCAGTGCCTGGATACCATCTGTGAGCTCTCACTCCATTTGTTCCTCATAACTAACAGAGGAGTTCCTGGACCAAGAGTAATCTCTTACAGGGGATTTAATATTGAAACTTGTAAAGAGAAGTTGTTCGTGATTTAATTATTAGAACCTTGAATTTAGTTTCGTACGTTTTAATCATAACTCTTTGATGGGATCTGGTGTACAGGACACTGCATTATTACAGTCATAAACCTCTTTATGAGGCTAAATGGTGTTTTGATAAATGAAGCTTGGCATATGGTCAGCTGAAAGTAAAGCCTCCATTGTGTACATTGATTTAGTCTATCATATTTAACATTTTTTGAAAGTTCAAAATGCCACAAACCTCTAAACCCCTCTTGCAGAGCTGTGCACATGTATGCTGGTTAAGGCTTTTCCAGTACCATGCTTTTGTAAGGGCCATATGGAAACACTTACACATATGAATTATATGTAGTCCTTAACTGGCAACCTTAAGTTTCATGTGCTGTATTTTAATGCTAAAATGACGCTTTTTAAAAGTTTATCTATCCTCCCATATGGTTCCCACTAAACCGGACTGTGATTGTATTCTATTCTAGTCTGACTCCACCTGATCAGTTCTTTACATTTTACCTCCACTGTTGTTGGTTTTTTTTATTACGACAGTTGGGAGATCCGATTACTTGCCGACGCTTCTGAATCTTGACTAGACTTGAGCTGAGTGACCGAAGACCGATGCTGCATGAGAGGCGCTCAGTCTAAATATAAACATGAGTTTCCTGTTAACATGTACAAAAGAGATACTGGTATTGGTTGTAGCTTTCATTCATGTTCTACTGTGACTCTTAGAGCTATTGGGTTAATAAAAAAGCCTTTTACAGTGGATTTACCCTTTTAAACATCATGTTATCTTAAAACCTTCTGCCACGATTAGGACCACGGTATTAGACAGCATATGGTTGTTGTACAGAGAGACAACTACATTACCCAATCAAATAGATATGCCATAAACAGAAAAAAAAATAGGCTTGCTTAACAAGTCTGTGTACGTGCAGAGCAGATTGCTGCAAAATCTGGGACTTGAATTATTCTCTCCTGCCTTTTCTTTTAGTATCTCTAGGTTTCATCACAAATGGTAAAACACAATACCATATAAATACACTGTTTTGATCCTCTTTTTGTAAACCACACACCTGCTCATTGTCTGTGAAAAAGGAAGAAGGGTTCATGTAATCTTGCTTGGAGTGACAAGTGGCAGTTGTGCACGCTTGTGTGGTTGTTTGATAGGGTAGCACTTCAGCATGGCTTATCTGACCCCTTTCACAGCCTCATGAAACCATTCTATGGTCACCAGGGGTAAAACAAATAAATAAAAAACAAGCAAAATAAATAAATAAATAAACAAACACCAACAACTGGAATATCCAACAACATGTGTCATATTGCAGTCAATTGAAGAATGTTAAGCAGTATCTCAGATTTCTGGATAAACTGATTCTATTGTGCAAAATAAGTGTGACTTTGGAATCAGGAATGCCTGCTTATCAGGGTGCCAAGAGGCTGCTTCTCCTTGGATTGCATTTAAGATAAAATGATATCTTCCCTTTTAAACAAAGCAAGTGTTTGCTTTGCCTTATTTCTTCTAGTATCTACTGGTATATAGGTATACATGAATGTAGACTTCAGATAGCATGTTCAGGAAAGCCATATTGTTATTCAGATGAAACAAAATGGTTGCTTGCTCTACAGAGTGTTTGCTAATCAATTTTAATGTTGCAATTTCTAATCAACTCATTTTTAAATGCAACTCACTCACTGCTTTTCATACTTAAGAGTACTTAACTTGATGATTTGATTCAGTGATACATCTCCAGTCGTTAGACTTGGGAGGGAAAGGTCATGGGGTCCAAATTCACTTGTGTGTTTGATGAATTGCAGTTCTTTTGAAAACCTTTTTAAAAAAATATAATTGTTTAGATGACATAAAAATGAATTGATACACTGTGCATTTGTTATTTTTGGAAGAGTGGTGTGCTTTCACAGTAGCCAGTCTGAACCCCTTACTATTTTGTCCTTGTAATACAAATTGTCACAGGTCATAGTTTCCTGTCTATT
Organism: Acipenser oxyrinchus oxyrinchus; assembly: GCA_030684275.1. Taxonomy (NCBI): domain Eukaryota; kingdom Metazoa; phylum Chordata; class Actinopteri; order Acipenseriformes; family Acipenseridae; genus Acipenser; species Acipenser oxyrinchus. Next base: position 17,856 of record JAGXEW010001279.1, on the reverse strand, counting down.
TAAGTCATACATAATTGCAATGCATATTACAGGAGGTTTATTTATGCAGTCTGTTTGTACCATTTGGTCACTGTTTCTACAATGGACATTTCACTTGTACAATAAATATTCTGTAGGTCTGTATTTCTTCAGTCAATAGTAATAGCTCTTTTAATGTTAAAAATAATATTGGCCTATATCCATTCTGATTGGACTTGATTTAAGAACTTTGCATTTTATTAAAATTAATGGCGTGCTCTGGTCTATTGATATTTGCTTTGCTTTGGAGAGTTGAATTGCAAGCTTAAAAGCAAACAGTAATGTAGGACATTGCTAACTCATAACAAAACCAAATCTGTCTCCTCTTGAATCTGGCAAGAGGTCAATTTATTTATTGCCTATCTGAGCTACAGCTTACAGCACTAAACACCTTACCGCGTTGACATCTGTGCTAGTGCAAAGCTATATCCTTGGCATTGAAATTTAAATACTGAAACCTCTTGCATTTAACTGCACTGTACTGGTAACTGACCCTGCTACAAAGTATTTAGGTATTTATACAGTACAACCATTATAGTAATGAAATAATTTAATAACAGCTTAGCACACCTTAATCAGCTGTTCCTCAAGCAAGTTGTGTTTTTTGTTTTACTGGAACTCTGGTGCCTGTTACTGCTGTGGTTTCTTTAATGTTCTTTAAACTGCATTAATGGTTATTTGGCATGGCACAGGAATAATAAATGTTTCATGGATATAAAAACAAAATGTTTTCTTATGAGTGACTCTGATCCTTGACTCAGTGCTGCCACTCACTGTTTGTTTGCAGGAACTCCAAATGTTTTGCTCAGCTTGCAGTGCCACAGAGAGACAGCATGTGGCAGTGCTAACAATACTGTAAACAGACTGAGCAAGCCTCTCCTTAAACTGGCATTTTGCTGTTCGGTTATAAACTTCTTATCTGTCTTTGGTTTGCTTGCACATTTAAATATGTTAAATGTCTTTTCTCTGTTGAAACTAAATGATGACAGGAATATGTTTTTGTTAAATAAATCCAGAAGCTTTATCTTTAATTAACTGAAGAGTAAATGAATACAACAATGTAACGTGGGTGGAATTGAATATTGTGTGACCCAGGAAATTTATAATGCTTTAAAAGTCTTGTAATGAATAAATCTGTATACCTTTTATTTTTTCTTTTGCTATTAGAGTAAACGGGACCATCTCCTTATGAATGTGAAATGGTACTACCGCCAGTCTGAGGTACCAGATTCTGTTTACCAACACCTGGTCCAGGATCGGAACAATGAAAACGGTAATACTGTCTGTACATGTATTTAATTAGGAAACCATGAATCCACAATTGTAGTATGTAGTATGATGACGCTGTCTGCAGCACTGGTTTTAGCTGCTTTTTTATTTTTTAAATTTGCAATCGCCAATTATTTCTCTTATTTTCTCCCCAATTTGGTAAGCCCAATTATTGTTTATTTCAACCTCCCACCTCTGCCACCCTCACGCTGACTCGGAGGGACGAAGACAGGCACACGCGTCTTCGAAACGTGTGCCTTCAGCCTTCTGCTTCTTTTCAGTCTGCAGGCCTGCCTGTAAGTTGCCCAGAGCTACGCGTGGACCTCCGACACTGTAGCTCCGAGGTGACTGCAGGCACCTTTACGGATGTGCCATTCGGGAGCCCCTCTGCTTTATTTTTATTATTATTTAGAATATAATTAATTCTTCAGTAAAAGTAATTGTACAGAAAGACTACCCCAAGGATACCTAATTTAAATAGTTTCAGTGTATTGCACTGAAATAAATACATGAGCCTAGATATAGTGTTTTTAATACTGTATTTATTAGAGTATGTATGTGTGTGTATATACAGTGTGTGTGTGTATATATATATATATATATATATATATATATATATATATATATATATATATATATATATATATATATATATATATATATATAATAAATACAAATCCTGGGTATTTTTCCCAATTGCTTTTTGTATTTTCAGATTCAGGTCGTGAGCTTGTCATTACAGACCCCATTGTCAAGAGCAGAGAACTTTTCATTTCGATTACGTGGACACTTACCATGCTGCTGCACTTAGGCAAGTATATTGCATCCGAAAACCACTCATGGAAATAGTTTGCTTTAATTTCAGTTTGTTATTTTTAGTGGTAATGTTCTGCAACACACAAACTGTGACGAGGCAGCTTGTGTTTGCTATTTCTCTGTAAATCAATGTTAAGCTAGTTGTACAGTAATTACAAAAGCCAAACGCATTGGAATGCAAGAAATATTGAGCTCTATTAACAAGTTATTTAAATACTTTCAGAGCCTGTTTTGATTAATTTAGTTTAATAGAAATGTTCCAGGCTATTGTTGCCTTTTTTTTTTTTTTTTAAACAATAGTGAATACCAAATGTAATTTATCAAAACAGACACAATATTCCCATCATACTGAGCTGTCTTGATTTACTTCAGATGGGATCATTTGAAAAGCTGAATAATTTATACAAATGGCAAGTATGATTAATGGTTAATTAAAGATAACACTGTTCATTTCTAAAAGGGAGGGAAAAGGAAATTCCAATGTAGTATTTATAGAAAGGAAATAAAAATATATATTTTTCAGATAACGACTGTATATAAACTGCAGTCCAAACTTGTTAACTGGAAAGGAATTTTACTGTACATCTTTATTTTCAGTAAAATGCTCTTGTTTTTCTGGCCCATCTTATTGGCTGAAACTAGATGGTTCCTTTCTTTTTGCTTGTATGCCTTTTAACTGAAACCATCTGGAAATGACATTGCTATGTTCAAAGCCACATCATTGAAGCCATGGATTTCAAGGCAAATTAGCTGCAACCTGCTACAGAGAAAAGCTTTGATTTGACTTTACAGGGCTTTAGATAAACTTACTAAATTCCAGTGGCATGCTGTAATCCCAAGCCCAAAACTCCAAAGGCCTTTCATGTTCTACAGAATGTTTCTATATGGAACTGGCATGCTTAAAAGGGATTTCAAGCAAGTGTTGGCCTTCTTATTTTGATGGGGATAGATGGTAAAAATGACATTTTTGAGATCTAGATTAAATCAAGATGAGGGTTTAGTTTTTGCAGTGTGCCTCGTTATTCACTTATGTTAGATTTCATGCCTTCTGTCATAGATCTTCTGACTTCAAAAGTTAAACTGTCTAAAATCATTGATTAATCAAAGGCAGGAAACTGCTACGTTTTATATGTTGTCATAAATTAGGGACAAGTTTGGCAGTAGGTGATGGTAATGGATAACATCATGATAATCAAACCTATTGATGATAATTTATGGCTTGTGTTGTAATGTGATAATCACCTAGGTTGTACATGTTTGACATAAGAGGTGTTCTCCCATTATTTTAATCATTGGATTTTATTTTGAAGTCATGTTTTCCATTTTAATAATTGCTTCATTTTTCTCTCTTTTCAGAGGGAAATGTAATATTGCCCATTTTCTGACATATTTGCCGCCAGAGAGTTTAAGGCCAGAATGGACACGTTCTTTTACATTCTGGGATACAATCCAGAGACGAGGTAAGAATGTGTTTCAACCTGTGTAAATACGATCCAGTTGTTTGTAATTTACAATTGATCTGTAACACTCTTTATTTTAAAATAAATGACTAACTGTAGGGGCTGGGGTGAGGTTGAGTATTGAAATGAAATATCATTAATTGTTTTCAGCTCATTCCTTCCAAGGACAGTCTTTTCATCTGACAAAAATAAAATGCTTAGGCAGATTTAGCTCTCGGGCACGAGGGTGTGCCGATTCTCGTATTTTCCTAATGTTTACCTTTAAGAAGTATTTGTCAGCAGGTATAGCATAAATCCGTTCATTGTGCCAAGCCTGTATAATGACAATAGAAATATGTTGCAAAACTAGCAAATGCAACTGATTAATGACAGGAATGTGATCGTTCCTTAAACCTAACCCAAGAGCTACGACTGTGGAACCTGGGATATGTATTTCTTTGTCGACTTTAATCTCGATTTTAAGGACTACAATCACACAATTCACTGTAGCGATGATGCATTTCTAAGGAAAGTGAAACACAAATGTAATATCAAAAGGTATAAAAGAAAGATAAATATATTAAATATAAATGAGTTTTAGTTAGTTTGAACACGACCGGTTCTGTATTAAAGAACTGTCAAATTGTTATTGACTGGAACTCAAAATTATGCAAACAAGGGAAATCGAGGGACCGCACTGTTTTGTGCTCAGTAATTAGCACGTTTTATTCCATTTAATTACTACCTTCAACTTCAAATTAAAAGTTATTATTTGGAAAATACATGTACAGCCACACCCCTAGTTAAGACCTTTTTGTCTTGTTTTTACATTCCATATTCTTTTTACTTTTTATAGATGTTTGCCAATCAACTTTTCTGGTGCTAATGGAATCTGTGTAGCTATTGTTCGTTGTTGGTATTCAGGATTGTAGTCTAAATTAACACCACTGTGCACTCTTAAACAAAGAAGCTTTTGATAACTTAAAACCTCATTTATTTAGGCTGTTGCTAACAGTAAAAATATTGGTTTGTGGAAAAATCTTTCAAATAAAACAAACAAAAAATGGATTAAATAAACCTTTAAGCAGTGTAGACCGCAATTGATTTGGGCAGGCTGTATTAAATGTCTACTTTCCCCTCCTAACAGATGATAAAACCAAACCTGGCGTATTTCATTAATTCATCTGCTGATATTAACAGTAAACAATGATTTCCCCAATGATTTGTTTTTGGCCTGGCTTGAAGTCAAACCCGAGGTTAAATGCAATGGTTTCAAGTGTAATGTTTCTGTGAGGCAGGAGTGTTTTTTTTTTTTAATATATATAAATGTAGAGGTGATTGATCTGCTAACCCTTGAATTCAGTAACCATTCAGGGTAACATTGTAAGTGATTGATCACCTGAAACTGGTTGATCAGACCTTTTTTTTTTTAAAATAGTATGCTTTGATTTTATGCCTTATCAAGTGCATCACCCGTGCTTTTGTTCTGATTTGTACCTGACAAATAAAAGCAGAGCAATTCTAACAGAATGCCAAAACACCACACTAACATCCCCTCAAGAGGTGGTTCTACTGATCATGCACATCGTGATCGTGTAGTATGTTTACTTAAAATGAATAAGTGAACATTTCTTGAAGTCTAATCTACCTGGTGTGGATGCTTGGTCAGGAACACGATAAAAATAGAGGCCTCATAATGCAATAGCAACACTACACATAAAGTACCCTATTGTTTCATGTTGAAATTGCTATTTCTGATGGCTGGAGTCAATGTTCCCTTTGGCAGGAATTTACATGATGGCTTATAATGTGTATTCTAAAGCCAAATGTATTCCTCCAAGTTTTTATAACACGCACATTATGTATTGAGTAAAGAACGTGAGGTTTTCAATGTCTCTAGTTGAATGCAGATAATCTATTAATTTTATAGCAAACAAGTAACGGTGTAATATATAATTTAGCTGGACCGTGATACAAGAAATAGGCTTGAAAATGAAAGGTTGCTTGAATCATTTAAATTATTTATGATGCGTGATGTACTACAGTAATCCCACTGAGCAATATCAATCTGCTTCCCTTTCAACACCACCCTGCAGCCTTGTTATAGAAAACATGCAGCAATTCCGTTTCACCACGCTTCTTTTCTATTTATAATGCTGCATATTTGGATGTGGTAATGATGGTTATTATGATGCATAAACATGTTGAAATTATTGAAAATAAAATCAGTAAGAATAGTAATCTATAGGCTATTTTGAAATGATTATGAATTGATAATAATTTGATATTGGGTAATGTTGACAGAGACAGTTACTGAATATGTGTATCCTTACGTTCTTGGATGTAAAGAATCAGGTGACTTAAGCATTGAACAATCGTCAGTTTATATAACCCAAGACAAAAATACTGTCTGCAAAGTCTTGCATTTTTACATCATTGTTTAGTATGCATCTGAGTGACTTAAGACCCTCAAATGATCACTGCACACTTTCGTCTTTGTGCTATGCATTTTTGTACATGCAGTTCCACAACCGAACTAGATTGTAATAATCACAGAGTAGGTGGGGTGGTTTTCATGGAGAAGAAAGGCTGCATAAAAAGAGCAGTTTCAGCTTTGCCTCCTGGTCGTTGCTTGTTACAAACCCCTTGTCTAGCAGGGCCCCGTTCTCCTGGCTCGCTTGATATGCTGTGCAGAGCCTCGCTGTCTCAGCCTGCTTTATTTATTGGGAAAGGAGGAGAGACGAGCGAGAGAGATTGCGTTGTGAGCGTGGCTGTGTGTAAGGTCGCGGCACATGCTCAGTGTGGCTGTCGAAGGGAACTGTACGCGCTGCGTGAAGTCTGAGGTCACAGCACAAGCTCAGTGAAAAGCTCTCCGAGGTCTCTCGGAGACTGCGTGCGCCACCATTTTGAGTACTTAGAATAGAAAAAGGAAGAGTTTATTTTGCCTTCTGAACATACGAATTGTCAACATTAAACGACAAGAGCTTGGTTTCCGAAATGGACGATCTGTTCAGTCCGCGCAGGTAGGCTAACAAGATCTGGCCTCACCTTAAAATCGCGCTGTTTATGTACATGTTTATCTTTTATAAAATATTTATTATGAAATCATATGTCTGTTATCGTTGCAAGCTGTTCGAGGCGTTTTAAAGCTTCCGTGCCTTTTCTTTGCTGTCGGGTCACGATCGGGTGGTGACATATAAACACTTGTCACTGGTTTGTTTACCAAGTTTTTCTTTATATTTTTCTTTCAGAAATGCAAAATGCCAGGACTCCATTTTGCAGCGCCTTCAATGCTAAGATGTGTTTACTTTTACTGGCATGCGTATGTAGCGATTTACCGTAATGTGCATGCATTTTCTTGTTGACAAGTAATGACAGAGCTGTGCATGTTGATCTGAAGCTGTGCCGATGTGGCTAATAGAAATGTTGGGGCCTATAGGAGCTGTATTTATGTAATGTTTAGAGAGAGTGTTACATACGTGCAGGGATTGGTTCATTTTGATGGAGTGGGCGGGACTTGCCTTGATTGCTGGCCCAATTGACGACTAGTATTTCAGGGTTTTGTGGTGTTTGGTTATCCCAAGTACAGAACGGGACATGGTCAAGTTTAATGGCTGTACTTAATTAAATTTTTCTTTCAAATTATTAGCTATTTAATGATCACATTCTAGCATAATATTTAAATTGTTTAACTATTCTTGCTGTTAACGATATTGTTAAGTCAAGTAAATACAGATGATGTATTATAAAACAAGAGTACTGCATCTTTAGTTATTTATAAAGAAGCATTTTGTGTCGATGTAGATCATTTTATTAGCTATTTATAAAGAAGCATTTTGTGTCGATGTAGAGCATTTTATTAGCTAATACAAACTTAAGTTTCTTTATGCACTTTTTCTCAAACACACTTTAATACTTTCTGTATTACATAGAAAGTTGAATTTTACAAACTTGTCCTGACCAAGTCCTACAGAAACAGAGAATACTGGATCAAAGACACAATCCTATAAAAATAAAAAGTAAAAAATCACATGAATGTATTGTTTTTGTGGACAGGGTGCTTTGAACTCCTTGTTTACTCTAGACTAGTGTTCTGTGAATCCTCAGTTAAGGAGCATCTATATGATACCATGCACAGTATCATGATATTCAATACTATCACGACACTTTGGATCTTATGTTCATTACATGTTAAATGGCTGCCAAATTCCTTTTTTTTTGCAAGTGCAATGTGCAGAAGAGGCTAATACACAGTTAATAATGCTACAACATGGTGGAGTGCTTGCTTTTAAATATTTTCAGTTCCTGTGTATTCAAAGGTCACTGCCACAGACTACAATTCAAATAAAACTGGTAAGAAAGTGCAACACTTAGTGTAAAATACACTATTTTCTTTATTTCTTACATATGAAGAGAACTTTGGCGTTTGGACAGCTTGAAATACTCCACAAGGAATCTCCTAGTTCCTATAGCAGAGTTTATACCCAGGCCAGGTGTTTTACATGCAGGGGTATCTTAAGTGCTCTAAAAACGTGAGCAAGGAATGAAAAAATGAAGCATTGTTGTGGAAGCTGATTCACACAGGTACAGTACTTCAAGAAATGGCTTGATGAGGTTCTTGCTTGGATCAATAAAACAACCAAATGAGCAAGATGGGCCAAGTGGACCTCCTCTTGTTTGTAAAATTTCTTGCATTCTTAAGTCACATACAACACAACACCTCCATGATGCTATACTGTTCAAATCTTTTAGAAAGTAAAACAAGTAAACAGAGTATAATGCTAAACTAGACTACCCTGATTGATTCATTTACACTGTAAAACATTTCTTTTAAATGAACACAGGAATATGTTACATAAGGGAATACACACAAACATTGTATTCCTTAATTTTAAACACTATGTGTTAATTTTATAATTTTCTAGTGTTAGATATTTAGAAAATCACCACTTTCAGATAATTTAATAATTAGTTCAGCGGATAAAAAAAACGTGTTTCTGGCAAATAACTGATTCTGATGGTATTAAAACGCTGCTAACATGCAATTCAGCAGTGAAAAAATAAAAGTTAAGCATTATATTTAATGTTACCTTTCTAAAACAAACGGGCTACTAATGTATATGCCTTCCTCTTACGTGCTATTAGAACAGAATTCTGTTAAGCATATTCAAGCAAAACTTTCCGTCAAAACAACGTCCCAGTGCACCTTAAAGAAGAACATAAGACATTTTACTAGCGAGAGGAGGCCATTCAGCCCATCATGCTCGTTTGGTTGTTAAATCTTGCAAAGAAAGTAAATTTGACAAAAGACAACCACTCTGGCTACTGTAGTAAACTGTAAGTGCTTTGTATTGCTTCCATGCTGAACCTGCAGCCGTCTGTATTGGCAGACTTTTGCAGTGTGACCTCGTAAGCTTCTAGGTCCTGTGCTTTCCACTGCAGGTGAAACGTCACATTGATCTTGTTATCTGTAGGGAAACTGATATGCTAGCAATGAAGTCTGTGTTCATCCTGGTCTTTGCACCGCTAATGCATACAATTCAAAACACAGGAGTTCCACAGCTGTTACATACGCATGAAATACTGATTACCACAAAATCCAAAGACTATAAAACATCGCTAACATTTTTGACATGTGGTAGTTTTAATGACACATGTCTGCAAAGTATATTTTTGCAGCTTATAGAAAATGCACTGTAATGACAAAATAAACAAGCATCAATGAACTCCCTTTTGATCAGCTTCTAGCGCATTTCGGTTTTATTTGTTATCTGTGTTGTGCCTTTTATACGTAATGTGCACTGGGGATTCACTTAAACGAAAAGAACAGAAGAAACTACAGTGAAATAAAAAGTAAACTGTAGCAAAGAGATCAGGGTGGTGACCTGAAAGATGTTTCAGTAAATTGGTGTTTTTCCTCCCTTGTTTTCAGTTCTTTAAAACACTTTAGACATTTTGCCGTTGTCATCTGGCTAAAATCCAAAATAGTTCCACTAAAATTACTATGGCTGCAGTAATTTTAATTTTCCCAGAACGCGCATCGTAGTTGGTTACTTCTGCCAAGCGGAAATGAGTAAGCTGAGTTCATATTGTTTTTAAAGCACAGAATTACAGAGTTGTGTTTTATAAGCTAAACAAAAAAACACGGTATCGAAAAATCACGATACTTGATATTTTCTTTTACCCCGATATTAGGTGTCATAGGATTTTGGTATCATGAAATACTGTAGGTATCGATATACTGCGGAACACTACTCCAGACACAACAGATTTGGTAAGAAAAGCAACATTTGAATCAGGCACAGTTTATTTCTTCTTTTATGCTCCCTTGAATAATCCCATAGGGAGCTGTATAGTAGCACCTACTTGGTGCTTGAGGGTAGGTGCTCATTATTTTCACTGCTACCCATATATATTTATATATATGTATGTGTGTAATATACAGTATTGTGCAAAAGTTTTAGGCAGGTGTGAAAAATGCTGTAAAGTAAGAATGCTTTCAAAAATAGACATGTTAATAGATTATATTTATCAATTAACTAAATGCAAAGTGAGTGAACAGAAGAAAAATCTAAATCAAATCCATATTTGGTGTGACAACCCTTTGCCTTCAAAACAGCATCAATTCTTCTAGGTACACTTGCACAAAGTCAGGGATTTTGTAGGCATATAGTCAGGTGTATGATTAAACAATTATACCAAACAGGTGCTAATGATCATCAATTCAATATGTAGGTTGAAACACAATCATTAACTGAAACAGAAACAGCTGTGTAGGAGGAATAAAACTGGGTGAGGAACAGCCAAACTCAGCTAACAAGGTGAGGTTGCTGAAGACAGTTTACTGTCAAAAGTCATACACCATGGCAAGACTGAGCACAGCAACAAGACACAAGGTAGTTATACTGCATCAGCAAGGTCTCTCCCAGGCAGAAATTTCAAGGCAGACAGGGGTTTCCAGATGTGCTGTCCAAGCTCTTTTGAAGAAGCACAAAGAAACGGGCAACGTTGAGGACCGTAGACGCAGTGGTCGGCCAAGGAAACTTACTGCAGCAGATGAAAGACACATCATGCTTACTTCCCTTTGCAATCGGAAGATGTCCAGCAGTGCCATCAGCTCAGAACTGGCAGAAACAGTGGGACCCTGGTACACCCATCTACTGTCCGGAGAAGTCTGGTCAGAAGTGGCCTTCATGGAAGACTTGCGGCCAAAAAGCCATACCTCCGGCGTGGAAACAAGGCCAAGTGACTCAACTATGCACGAAAACACAGGAACTGGGGTGCAGAAAAATGGCAGCAGGTGCTCTGGACTGATGAGTCAAAATTTGAAATATTTGGCTGTAGCAGAAGGCAGTTTGTTCGCGAAGGGCTGGAGAGCGTACAGAATGAGTGTCTGCAGGCAACAGTGAAGCATGGTGGAGGTTCCTTGCAAGTTTGGGGCTGCATTTCTGCAAATGGAGTTGGGGATTTGGTCAGAATTAATGGTCTCCTCAATGCTGAGAAGTACAGGCAGATACTTATCCATCATGCAATACCATCAGGGAGGCATCTGATTGACCCCAAATTTATTCTGCAGCATGACAACGACCCCAAACATACAGCGAAAGTCATTAAGAACTATCTTCAGCGTAAAGAAGAACAAGGAGTCCTGGAAGTGATGGTATGGCCCCACAGAGCCCTGATCTCAACATCATTGAGTCTGTCTGGGATTACATGAAGAGAGAGAAGCAACTGAGGCTGCTTAAATCCACAGAAGAACTGTGGTTAGTTCTCCAAGATGTTTGGGCCAACCTACCTGCCGAGTTCCTTCAAAAACTGTGTGCAAGTGTACCTAGAAGAATTGATGCTTGATGCTGTTTTGAAGGCAAAGGGTGGTCACACCAAATATGGATTTGATTTAGATTTTTCTTCTGTTCACTCACTTTGCATTTAGTTAATTGATAAATATAATCTATTAACATGTCTATTTTGAAAGCATTCTTACTTTACAGCATTTTTTCACACCTGCCTAAAACTTTTGCACAGTACTGTATATATAAAATAATTTTTTCCTACTATATTTCTAATAATCAAAGCCTCAACCTTTGCTCCTAGGTTTTCCCTACAGTTCAATGCCAGAACCTAGCTTGGCTGTCTCCTGATGGTGAGACATAGTAAGTGCATGATACAGTTGTCCTTTTAAACCGAAAGTGAACAAACACCTGGGAACACAGTGCTTGATAGCTGTGCAAGTGGGTCCCCTGAAATGTATGTTGGTTATTCAGAAGAATCCATTCAGACACATACTGACCCCTCCATCTTAGTCTTAGTTTGTGCACAGCATTATAGCAACAGAGACACAATCAAACCACTTTACTTCCAGGGACCAGCTTACTAGCCTAGACACATCCCAACTTCCCAGCAACCTGGAGGAAAAACTCATTATCTAATCTCAGAGACCTAATCTTTTCTTTATGAAATACAATTGTTTTAGTTAATAATAAAATATATTTATATATAATATATATATACAGTACTGTGCAAAAGTTTTAGGCAGGTGTGAAAAATGCTGTAAAGTAAGAATGCTTTCAAAAATAGACATGTTAATAGATTATATTTATCAATTAACTAAATGCAAAGTGAGTGAACAGAAGAAAAATCTACATCAAATCAATATTTGGTGTGACCACCCTTTGCCTTCAAAACAGCATCAATTCTTCTAGGTACACTTGCACAAAGTCAGGGATTTTGTAGGCATATAGTCAGGTGTATGATTAAACAATTATACCAAACAGGTGCTAATGATCATCAATTCAATATGTAGGTTGAAACACAATCATTAACTGAAACAGAAACAGCTGTGTAGGAGGAATAAAACTGGGTGAGGAACAGCCAAACTCAGCTAACAAGGTGAGGTTGCTGAAGACAGTTTACTGTCAAAAGTCATACACCATGGCAAGACTGAGCACAGCAATAAGACACAAGGTAGTCATACTGCATCAGCAAGGTCTCTCCCAGGCAGAAATTCCAAGGCAGACAGGGGTTTCCAGATGTGCTGTCCAAGCTCTTTTGAAGAAGCACAAAGAAACAGGCAACGTTGAGGACCGTGAGCGCAGTGGTTGGCCAAGGAAACTTACTGCAGCAGATGAAAGACACATCATGCTTACCTCCCTTCGCAATTGGAAGATGTCCAGCAGTGCCATCAGCTCAGAACTGCAGAAAACAGTGGGACCCTGGTACACCCATCTACTGTCCGTAGAAGTCTGGTCAGAAGTGGCCTTCATGGAAGACTTGCGGCCAAAAAGCCATACCTCTGGCGTGGAAACAAGGCCAAGCGACTCAACTATGCATGAAAACACAGGAACTGGGGTGCAGAAAAATGGCAGCAGGTGCTCTGGACTGATTAGTCAAAATTTGAAATATTTGGCTGTAGCAGAATGCAGTTTGTTAGCCGAAGGGCTGGAGAGCGTGCACAAATGAGTGTCTGCAGGCAACAGTGAAGCATGGTGGAGGTTCCTTGCAAGTTTGGGGCTGCATTTCTGCAAATAGAGTTGGGGATTTGGTCAGAATTAATGGTCTCCTCAATGCTGAGAAGTACAGGTAGATACTTATCCATCATGCAATACCATCAGGGAGGCATCTGATTGGCCCCAAATTTATTCTGCATCATGACAACGACCCCAAACATACAGCGAAAGTCATTAAGAACTATCTTCAGCGTAAAGAAGAACAAGGAGTCCTGGAAGTGATGGTATGGCCCCACAGAGCCCTGATCTCAACATCATCGAGTCTGTCTGGGATTACATGAAGAGAGAGAAGCAACTGAGGCTGCCTAAATCCACAGAAGAACTGTGGTTAGTTCTCCAAGATGTTTGGGCCAACCTACCTGCCGAGTTCCTTCAAAAACTGTGTGCAAGTGTACCTAGAAGAATTGATGCTTGATGCTGTTTTGAAGGCAAAGGGTGGTCACACCAAATATGGATTTGATTTAGATTTTTCTTCTGTTCACTCACTTTGCATTTAGTTAATTGATAAATATAATCTATTAACATGTCTATTTTTGAAAGCATTCTTACTTTACAGCATTTTTTCACACCTGCCTAAAACTTTTGCACAGTACTGTGTATATATATATATATATATATATATATATATATATATATATATATATATATATATATATATATATATATATATGATAGAAAAATATAACTAAAAAGTATATATGGTTGTAAAGGTTCAAATATTTAAGAAACCAGATCAAGAAGGCAATGTTCAAATGGGAAGTCTAATCAGTCTTTATTTGAGTCAAATAGTCTTCAGCTGCAGTATAGACCATTGTCAGGTAAAAAGTTGCATAACAAAATATTGTTGGTTAAGGCTACCTATTTTTTTTTATTAATTAAAAACACACACCTCTGACCTCAACGTTGTGTACTGTATATGATAATGTAAAATCTAACCATCAGGAGTGCACAGATTGGAGGATTGTAAAGTGACAAGAGGACATTGTCTTTCAGATTTCTTCTATCAGAGTTTCAAAAGACAGCCATGATGGAGAGAGATTTGGATGCAAATCATTGTGACAGTTTCTGGGCAGCTTCCTACTTTCAGTAGGAAACCTACACTGTACCCATGACAACGGAGTACTTTTCAAAAGGAACATCTTGTCATTTTCTTTAATCCAGTGCAGCTGCAGATCTGAACATATTATTAAATTGTTGTTGCCATGGGGACTTGAATTTGTTACAGCAACCACTTTAGAGCCCGTTTTCTGTTGTGGCTGTTGACTTTTGAGTACAGCATTAGCCATAATGAAAGCTAAAGCAAGAGTGCTGATGATAATTTAATCTAGATTTGTTCCTGATCATTCCTGCAGAATTACCCGTTTTATACAAATCTGCTGTTACTCAAATTACTGTAGTACAATTATAATGTATATTTGACACTATAGTCCACTTGGTATAGAATGGAACTTGAATGAATACATGCTTTACAAATACTCGGATGAAGGGCAGCTATCTTTAGAGGGGAATAAAGCATCTATTGGCACTCGCACAGTAAAAGCATTTTTTAAAATTTTTCTACTAGTCGTAGTAGACCTTTTGGTGTAGGTCAAATTAATTCAGGCTCCCAGTACAAAGGTACTAGCCACCACTAGTAACCCATTCTAGTTAATATTGTGAATGTTCTAAAAATTGAAGTGTGGCATAGAAGCAGCAGTGTTCTAGCAGAAGCAGACCAGCTGACATTGCTTTCATCCTTTTGTGTGTCTAGGCTGTAGTTCACATCTTTGCTCGCCTGTAGTGTATTGCCATTGAATGTACTGTAAGTAATCGGTGGCAAAATGTTCTAATGAGGTCACAAAGGCCCTTCTGCTTTGGAAACTAATGAATCTGAGCCCAACAGGCCAGCATCGAAACTAAATAGAACCTGTGTTACCATATCTGTATTGTTCCTATAGTATTTCTTGTATAGGGCTTTAATAATATAGAAAATTATTGTAGTTTTTTAAATTTATTTTTAAATTTATTTATTTTGTTTCTGGATCTGACTTTTTATTTGCTAATAATAACGTTGCAAATTAGCTTTCCTTTACCTTGCCTAGAGTGCATAAAATGTGAACATGCAGCATTGTCTCGTGTGTTTGGTTTGTTAACACAAGGCTGTATTGGTACCAGCTGCCTAAACTGAGTAACACATTTGCTGATGATTGATTGTTTCAGCAGATACAAACCTCTCCTGCTAGAAATTCCCATATAGAATTTCATGTAGGAAATTATTACAATGAATCGCGTGTAACATTATACATGGCTGTGTCTAAATTCCCAGCAATCTTCTGTATAGAAGAAGATATTATTCAGAAATGAATAATGAGTGTTGAAACCTCTTAAGAGTACAAGATCCTTCTTGAGAGAAAAAAGAAAACCTTTCATGTTGGAGTATATAAAAAGAAGAGCCGAGTATTTCTTTTGTTAAGTTATGTGTTTCTAAAATCCGAGTGACAGAAAAACATAAATATTTGACATTCTCTTGTCTTCCAGATGTCACCCTTGTCTGCCATTACATGCAGCTGCAAAATTTTTGAGTAGCATGTTCAATACACTATTTTTTTTTTTTTTAAACACAACACATTTTTGTGTTGGAAAACAATCCCTACCTTATTTTTCATACTGATTTTTAATTTTTGCTTTTCAGGCGCTAAACAGTACGCAGGAGAGATCCGAGTGGGGCCCAGCCATCAGGTGAGCTATATGATCTGTAAAGCAGTCCTTAGCGTTGCTAAGTTTCAACTTGACGTCAAATCCTCTCATAAACTTGGCCAAGTAGCTGACAAAGTTTTTGGTTACGACATTTGATAATTTCCAGGGGCAATCTTCAGACTTACAGTAGGTAACCTCTAAGTTTTTCACGTGGCGTTTTCTAAGAGTTATGGTCAAGCATGTACAATAGGTTTATTATAATTATTATTATTGTGGTCTCTTTTTTTTTCTTATTTTACTTAAGGAAGGTAAATTCAGATAAGGAAAAAATAACTATACCGAGCATCAAAAGAAACTTATCACTATTATAACATATTTTTGAAAAAAATAAGGTATATAAATGATGGACATTGACTGTTTTTGGTTTCTTTTTAATCACTTTCGATCATTCATCCTTGATCATGACACGCTTGAGTGACTATGACTGAAGCATATGCACTTAATCACCTAATTAGTGAGACAGTTGATTGGTCACTGGATGTGGAGTGATATCAGCTGTTGAATTGCAAGCTTGAATAAAAGCAATAAAGAAAATCACAGAAAAAAACAATATGCCACGTCTGTCAAGAGAGCAGCGCTTCGTGCAGTTGGCATGTTGGAGGCTGGACTAGGGCAGCGCACTGTGGCTCGCTGTCTTGGCTGCTCACAGCCAGCAATTTCAAACCTGGCAAGACGGTATAACCAGACACACTCTGTCAATGACAGGCCACAAACTGGGAGACCAAGAGTCAACACCTGCCCAAGACTGACAGATCATTTTTCAGCATCTTCGTGATGTCAGTTGTTAATCAGCACAATAAAAGTCATTGCGCCGCTCTAAAACAGAGTGTCATTTTTCGATCACATCTAGTGAATTTTATCCAAATATAAGTGATAAGTTTCTTTTGATGCTGAAATGTAAGTGATACGTGTCTTTTGATGCTCAAATATAAGTGATAAGTTTCTTTTGATGCTCAGTATAGATAAGGAAAACTTTTACAAAATAATTTCCCTACTGCTAGGACTACAGAAGTACAGGGCTCATCACAGAAGATTAGCTGGTGTTTTTCTGGAGGAGACAAGTGGTTTCAAGATGCATTGTTCCCATTAATAACGCAAGCTCTTTGATTGGAGGATAGCTTGCCTCGTAGTAAAGGCATGGTACTTGGGCATCTGGGGTGTTAATGAAAGACATGTATAATTACTAGTTATATTAAAATATATTTCTCTCAAACATATTTTAAAATGCAACCATGTGGAATTATTATAAGGCTTGAAGCCTATTGCCCCAAATACTTTCAAATATCACAAAGTTGACTAAATCTGTTAATTAGGTCTCTGGGTATTTAACAGTATCCATTTTAATGACAAGGTTCATCTTCTGGTGTTATCTTTGCTCAAATTGTCAGCTCTTAAACAGCTTTAAATTTTCAAAGCAGCCAAAAGGTTTGCAGTTTCTTTTAACATACTTTTGAAATCCATGTGCAAATGTATCCAAAGGAACTTGCTTACAACACTGATACATGACCTGTAACAACAATAAATGACCTGAAGAAGATAGTTTGACTCTAGTCATTAGGTATGTGGTCTGTAAAAGCACTGGGCTTATTAGAAATTGCTTTTGAATAAGCAGATGAGTACATTAGTGCTTAATTGGTATGCATATGAAAACTGTTTATTTAATGTGTTTTCATGCTGACTATTTTCAACTCTACATCATTTTCTGTGTCCTACATTTGAATTACAAATTCATCCTAGCTGGGCTAATTATCTAGTAAAAGGTAAACGGCAGACACTGTTCTCTGCAGCTTGTTAAGCACATCATTATTGGTAAGTTCTTATCTCTGATTTATATATCGATTTTTGTGCATGTGGAACTCAGTCGTTTTCTCTCCTTTGACAAAGGCCAAACTTCCAGAATTGCAGCCCTTTCCCTCCCTGATGGTCAGGCAGTGACAGAAAATGAGGAGCTGGTCTGGACGCCTGGGGTGAATGACTGTGACCTGCTCATGTACCTTAGGGCAGCCAGGTGAGCCAGAAACAATAGCGTGCCTCCTAGTTACCCGGCCTTACCTTGCAATGCTACCAATTTT
>JAGXEW010001278.1:0-24076 GCA_030684275.1 Acipenser oxyrinchus oxyrinchus | reverse complement strand
TACGCAAAATGGCACATAGTTTCCACACCATGTGACCGATCAACTTTTTTCTTACGTAAAATTAATCGTGGACAGGAGCGCACTATGTGCAAAATTCACAGCTGTACTATGTACCGTTCATGAGAAGAAGACATTTGAAAATTTCCCAAAAATTTCATTAAATCCAAGATGGCTGCCACACCATGTCACCAAAAGCCGCCATATTGACCATGGCACAACATCCCATAGTCCTCTACGTCCGTGCCAAATTTCGTGAGTTTTGGTGCAGCCGTTTAAAAGTTATAGGCTTTTGTAATTTGGGAGGAAGAAAAAAAAAAATAATAATAATGATGAAGCGCCGTATGTTGTTATTGTTTATTTGTATTTATGTATTGACGACGTAGCCTTGTGTGTGTTTATTTTATTGTATTTCTTTACTAGCGTGGATGGGTAGCCTCATCCACAGTAATTTAATAAACTCGTGCAGATTGTGGCCGAGGGGTAATAGAATAATTGCTAGCTAGTTAAACCCCTCGGCCACGGTATAAAAAGTCTGCAGCTCTCCATGTTCGGGTGGGTGTATTAGGAGCGAGAGGGGGAGAAAAGAGAAAACGAAACTTAAACTTAAACCGGATCAGTGAAGGCTACTGCCCAGCTTGACCTGTGTATTGTTTATTTTTGTGTTCGTGATTTTGTTTTGTTGTAAGGTTTTTATTTTGCTCTGTGAGCAAGTGTTTTCTGTTTGAACTTTTTATTTATTTTTGTATTTAAATAAAACGGCACAAGCTCCTTTAACTGCAGTACTGGTGTCAGTTTTGAACATAAGAAAGTTTACAAAGGAGAGGAGGCCATTCAGCCCATCTTGCTCGTTTGGTTGTTAGTAGCTTAATGATCCCAGAATTTCATCAAGCAGCTTCTTGAAGGATCCCAGGGTGTCAGCTTCAACAACATTACTGGGGAGTTGGTTCCAGACCCTCACAATTCTCTGTGTAAAAAAGTGCCTCCTATTCTGTTCTGAATGCCCCTTTTATCTAATCTCCATTTGTGACCCCTGGTCCTTGTTTCTTTTTCAGGTCAAAGAAGTCCCCTGGGTCGACATTGTCTATACCTTTTAGGATTTTGAATGTTTGAATCAGATCGCCAGTAGTCTTTGTGCAAGACTGAATAGATTCAATTCTTTTTAGCCTGTCTGCATACAACATGACTTTTAAACCCGGGATAATTCTGGTTGCTCTTCTTTGCACTCTTTCTAGAGCAGCAATATCCTTTTGTAACGAGGTGACCAGAACTAAACACAATATTCTAGGTGAGGTCTTACTTAATGCTTTGTAAAGTTTTAACATTGCTTCCCTTGATTTAAATTCAACACTTCTCACAATATATCCGAGCATCTTGTTGGTCTTTTTATAGCTTCCCACATTGTCTAGATGAAGACATTTCTGAGTCAACATAAACTCCTAGGTCTTTTCCTAGTTCCCTTCAATTTCAGTATCTCCCATATGATATTTATGATGCACATTTTTATTGCCTGCATGCAATACTTGACACTTTTCTATATTAAATGTCATTTGCCATGTGTCTGCCCAGTTCTGAATGCTGTCTAGATCCTTTTGAATGACCTTTGCTGGTGCAACAGTGTTTGCCACTCCTCCTATTTTTGAGTCGTCTGCAAATTTAACAAGTTTGCTTACTATACCTGAATCTAAATCATTAATGTAGATTAGGAATAGCAGAGGACCTAATACTGATCCCTGTGGTACACTACTGGTTACCTCGCTCCATTTTGAGGTTTCTCAAATCAGTACTTTCTGTTTTCTACATGTTAACCACTCCTAATCCATGTGCATGCATTTCCTTGAATCCCTATTGTGTTCAGTTTGAGAATTAATCTTTTATGGGACTTTGTCAAAAGCTTTCTGGAAATCTAAATAAACCATGTCGTATGCTTTGCAATTATCCATTTTCAATGTTGAATCCTCAAAAAAGTCAAGCAGGTTAGTTAGACACAATTTTGTTTGGTTCCTGCATATGGCCTGATGTCACGACTCAGCCAGCCTGCCACAGTTGACTATTTATACTTGTAAATAATGCAGTAAGATTGTGCTTCAAAAACGTTTTCAATTATACAACGAAGTTCAAAACTGCGACATTCCTAAGCAGCACCGGGCAGCCCTCTCCATAGAGGCAGAATCTCCAGACGCCTGCTTCACCCGCCTCTGCACTACTGGAGCCCCAGCGAGCTCTGCACGAATGTGATGTGTGTTTTTACAGGGAAATCAGAGAATCAGCTGCAAGACAGATGCAAATATACTTATGTTAATGCTTTGCATGAATGCTCTCAAAATGAGATGTTGGAGTCTCGAGTGAGGTTGATATTTGATAACTTGCAAAAGTTAGTAAACTGAGTGGAAGGTTGTTGCCAGTTATGGCCTAAAATGTGCACATTTTAGCCTTCGAGGGAACGCTGAACGTGAGTTAAGTGCAGGGTTCAGGTGGTGTTCTGGCACCTGGAACACAAGAAGCAGACATATAGGAGGTATTTTCAAAGATGAACTCTTGTGTTTAGATGTTTAGATGAGTGTCTAATGTTAGGGCAGTTTTCAACAGTATAAACAGTGTTCACTGTAGACACTGCAGCATAGCCTACTGATGATAAAATCATTCGAGTGCAGGGTGCCATTGTCAGGCAGTACATTTTGCTAAAAAAAAGACAGATTGTGTACTGGACAATATAATGTAACTCTACACATTAGGATTCCAAACCGAAAGACAACCGTCTGCTCTCCTAGTGTTGTTGCTGAATACTTGCACACAACTCTCCCACAGCTTATATAGCTCTAGTGGATCACATGACACATGAGGTGTGCTGTCAATCACACTTAACAATCTGCCATCTTCAAACTGCACTTACTTTGAGAGACCGGAGTGGAAGGGGGGCTCGAGGATTCTGCTTCTGTAAAAAGAAAGAGAAAAAGAAAGTTTATAACAAAGCCAGATTCGTGCTGTGGGTTGTGAATCGCACTGAAGTGATTGCTCTGCATACCTTGAGAGACCGGAGTGGAAGGGGGTTTGTGGGGTCTGAATCTGTAAAGAAAACTCACAACAATAAGATTTGGTGTTTCCTGTTTCAAGTGTATTGTTCAAATGCATTTAAATGAATCTATGTCTATGCTGCTATCTCCACCAGGGCAATGCTGACAATGACATGGTTTATTGTTTTCAAATAAATATAATAAATAGACAGTAAGAATGTATATCACAGCACACGTCTCTCCTGGGTATAACAATGAGGGGTAGCTGCTCCCTCTCTGGCTCTTAATGACCGGGCTGGTTTCTGGTTCTTCAGATCTCTAGGCTACACCCTGCCCTGCTCTCGAGGTCAGACAGCTACTGTAGGATCAGATGGACTGAGCCTCTGAGTCCCTGCTCACAGACTTGGGTACAAACACTGAGCTGAAAAAGAGCACAGACTGAACAGGGAGCCTTCAGTCACAGCAAAACAAGGGGTACTGATAGCTGCAATCCACATCACCCCATTGCCTCTGGAAGGATATTGACCATCCCATTAGCCTGAGCAGGGAGCCTGTGATTTATTCTCAAAGTGGAAACTGCTAGATTTGTCACCACCAGGACCTATTGAAGAGATCTAATTATGCTTCCCTCTTTCAATCTGCAGGTTTATACAGAATAATGAGAAAACAGTCTGAACAGGGTCCTCACCCTCAGAGCAGAAGAAGGGGAACTGAGAGTTGCAGGATATATCATTCCATTCACCAGTCTTACTCATCGGCACACAGTTCTCATCCCCTCCCCCATTGTGTAATATGTAGCTATCCCCCTGGTGTGACCACTTCCAGGGCTCATTGAACAGACCTATCCAGAAGGGCTTGCCTTGCGCTTTCTTCACTATTTCTTCATTTTCACTGGCGTTCTTTATACTGACGAGGTCGGTGTGGTGTTCTCTAGAGTACTGCTGAGCTTCAGTCCAAATTTTCAGTTCTTCAATCAGGGTGTATCTCTCAGCGATGTTGCTGGTCTCTGTAAACACAAACAAACAGTAGCTGGGAGCTGTGGAGGTGAGCTGGCTCTAAACCCAAAACAAACTGTTTTCATCAATCCTACAATTTATCAGAAACTGTGTCTTGTCTACAGTCAAGTACATGTTTGTGTTTAAAAATAAGCGCAGGGGCTCCCGAGTGGTGCATTCGGTAAAGGCACTCGCGTGGAGTGCAGGATGCGCCTATAGCCTGGAGGTCGTCAGTTCGAGTCCAGGCTATTCCACTGATGACCATGGATGGGAGTTCCCAGGGGTATTCATTGTGAAGTCATGTTAGAGAATGGCTTGTGTAAGTAATACAATGTTGCCTGCAGTACTCGTGGAGAATATTTTAAGATACGGAGGCAGATGTTTCGCTAGCAGAGCATTGCATTTGAAGAGCTGAAAACCTAAATGTTTATTTCTTGTTTTGTGTATGGTAAGCTATGAAGGAGTTTTCATTGTAATTGCATGCAATTTACAGTTTTTGAAGCTAAGCGATTAGAAGAGAATCTCTTACAGTTAAATCTCTAGAAGTTGCTTTGACTCGAATGTTATTAGCTAGTTCAAATTGTTGTCTAAATGCCTTGTTTGTCGTAATGTTGCTTAATGGAATATTGACTGTGCAATTGTTTTAATGTATTGCCTGCTTCATTGTTTACGTTGATATTCTGCATTGCTTGTTTTTATTTTTCTGAACGTACTAGTAAATCATTTGCCCATGTAACAACCTCGATTTATGATCTAGATTGTGTTCTATTTGTAGTTTGTTGAGTAGAATCCTTATCCCTATTCTATTGTCTATTATATGTTTTCCCCTCATCTCTCCTTACTAAACTTTTACTTCATTTCCATCAATAATATTTGTCTATTTTAATATACTTTATTCCTTCAAATTTAAGCCGACTTTCTGAACCATTTTTGCTTCTCAAAAATAGCCTGTGTCTTAAATGAGTACAGTATAGTGATGAGTGTATTAAAATCACCAGCAAAAGACGTGACTACCCGAGTACACAAGCAGCAACGTGACTGACTGCTGAGAAAAGAGGAACAAAGACATCACTGCCCGAACACACAAGCAGCAACATGACTGACTGCTGAGAAAAGAGGAACAAAGACACCACTGCCCGAATACACAAGCAGCAACGTGACTGACTGCTGAGAAAAGAACCAAAACCTTCCTGTCCGATCTCGAATCATCCATGACATACAGGCAGCCATTTTCAAAGAAGCGCCATCGGCTTCATGAGGAAGTAACAGGAACAGAGTACTCTGGGCTACGTGGCCTGACACTTCATTCCGAGGGGTAAAAGTGTAACACGGTGTTTGTGTTTCTTTTTATTATTATTAGTACTGTTTTGTTTTAGTTATTGATTGGTTTGTTTACATTCCTGTCACCTTTTGCACAGCTGCCGCTGGTCGGACTACTGGCTCCTTCATTGTGTGTCTGTTCCTCCACCCACACATGCCGTGGCTGTATCGGCATGAGAGGATCTCACATCTTCCACCTGCAGTCAATCTACTGATTATCTCCTTTTAAAAAGAAGATGCAGAGAGCAAACGGAGAGCAAGCTGGGTGTTGTAAAGCTGCTACTGGCGACTGATGGGCTGTTGGAACTTGGAGAGAGAGCGAAGCGAAGTTAGCAGCGGGTAAAAGGAAAATTTAGAATGTCTGCTCATCTATATTGGTACCAGTACTAGAAATTGACGGTAGTAGAGTGTGGTGAGCTGGTCCTTTTGGACTTCTTGTTACTTCTTGTTCTACAACAATAAAGAAGCGTGAGAACGAGAAGTATCCTTGCAGACCTATTCTGTATTTTTTCTCTCTCTGTTAGTACTCGGCTCCGCTCAGCAGCAGCGTCAGTCTGATGTTTGTGTGCATGTGTGGTAGTTTTAATATTGTGCGTGGTCGGCACATTGTTTTAAACTGTTTGTAAACTGTTTTGTTTAGTTGTTGCATTTATAGGAGTCTCATAGAGGAGTGTGTTATTGAAATATATTCTTACTATTGTATATTAATGCAATTAGCCATCTTCTCTGCTACGTCGCTGTTAACTTGTACTTAGCTACTATAGTTTGTTTTGTAAAATTAACAACACTTAGTTACGCCAGGTTGTTAAAAGGGGGCTTTTGTAGCTTAGTTTTGCCGTAGTTTTTGTTTTAGATTAGAAACACTTGTAATTTTGTGTGATTGCACGGTTTGTAATTGATATTCCTTTATTTTGATCATTGTGTTTATTTTATTATTGTTTGGGTTTTATCTTAATTGATTTTTAGAGTGTTTTGCTTTGTTTTGGTTTTCATCATTTTGTTCTATTGTATTATCAGTTGATACTGACCTGCCTCTGCCCCTCTATGGGTTTTCTGGAATTGTGAAAGGGTTAAATTGTCTTTGAATTTGTTAATATATTTGCTGAATTTCTCCTCCTGTCTACAGCTCTTCTCTTCTGTAATAAAAGACTTGTTGATTTTTAACTTGCCTCTCTGGTATTTGTGACAAGGGAAGGACTCATATTGAAAACACACAATAAAAGAACCTGTGTGCTAAGCATAATATTTTTATTCAATTATTTTATATACTGTATACATTTTGGTATTCAATCCCAAATGGCGTAGCCGACTAGAACAAGCATTTTAAATAAATTCGATTACTGTTATCCAAGGAAGCCGGTCACGCAGAAAACAGAGGGAGCTTCGGGACACGAACTCACTGACCCGGAGGGGAATGATGTGGCAGCTGCAGATCAGAAAAGCAGCTGCAATCGTTCACCAAGCGGTTTAAATAGGGATTGAAGCGATGTTATCTGTTCCTTCGTTTTGGTTGTGTCATTGACCTGGAAGGACCCGCACTGTTGGTGAAATAAATCTTGAGTGTTTGTTTGTACTGTCTATTGTTGAGTGTATTCACTAGATGGCTAACACGTTCAGGAGCTTGATTATTTAACTGTCTGTTTTAATATTTTCTATAGTCAGTATTTTAAGCTGTTATTACCTTTATTATTTGCATTATCCTTTAAATTAGTTTTACTATTATTGTTGTACCACAAAGCACAGAAACTTTGAACATTGTCAGATAACCATCGTTATCCATCGTTTGTGAAATTCTCTTTTTTTCTTGACTTGCATGGAGAAATGATTTAACTAATTTTCATACAAACATTAGGAATAATCCAGTTACTCGTTAAGGAAAAGATCAGTTAGCTCTAAAAACCCTAATTTGATGACGCTGAGTGTGTGATGTGTGGGGTGAGTCAATGATTGTACAGTAAATAGCACGCAAGGTATTACTGTATAATATTCCTTAACTAATTCCCTAACCTGTATCCCAGATATAGGAATAATTCACAGGAAACGTGGCACACATTATAACACCTTTCATTTGTGGAATGTTTATTTATTCATTTGTTTCTTTTTTGCCTAACCTTGTAGTCTCCATTGCATGACTACAACAGGGCAGCAACTGAACAGTGAATGACTTTTTTTTTTTTTTTACTAGATTTACCTTCCCATAGAAGCTCGTCTGTAGAGCCTCTAGTCATAATAGTGTAGGAATAGGAAATGTCAGCCAAACAACTGGTAATCTCTGCACTCCTCTACAATGCTACAATTCAAGAACCAAGCAACTCGCCTGAGATGATCGAATGGCAAAGTTAATCTACTGCTGAGCTGGAAGGCTATCAGCAAGACAATGCCTGGCAATGTGAGAAGAATCCAAAGATGAGCTCTGCATCCAGAGTTGCCACTATGCTGCTGTCGATGACGACAGGCCCTCAAAGATGAGATCTGCATCCAGAGTTGCCCACTATGCTGCTGTCGATGGCGACAGGCCCTCAAAGATGTTAATCAAAAGGACATGGTCCAGAAGAAAACCCTAACTTCCTCCCTTACTTCTGATGTAACAAGATTGGCGAGGAGAGTGGATGAACTTGAACTAAGCACTGCAGCTGAGGAAGAAAACACGTGTTTGTGGAAACTGTGAACAGCTGGTCTGAAGCTCAGAGCTACTGTAGAGAGCATCACACAGACCTGGCCACTGTGCGCAGCCAGGAAGAAGCAGAGTAGCTCTTAAATATTACAGGAGCTTCTCTCAGGGATTCCTGGATCGGGCTGTATCGTGATGACACACAGAACTGGCAGTGGTCTAACAGCGATGATGTCATCTACTGCAACTGGAGAGCAGACCTCTTCTGTGCTTCAGTCAATTCAGATGGAAAGTGGACTGATTTACCCTGCCACCTTCAGAAAGCCTTCATGTGCTACAAAGGTAAATATGTAATTGTTGTTATATTGCAATTGATTATTCATTTATTTTAGTTCTTATAATTATTAAGCACCCCTGTGAGGGAGCTTGTATGAGTTTGCAAATCCACTCCTACAGCTGCTAGCATGTGAGGCGACAGCGTGGGAGAAGTACGAGTGGACAAGTACATTATTATTATTATTATTATTATTATTATTATTATTATTATTATTATTATTTATTTCTAGCAGACGCCTTATCCAGGGCTTACTTACAATTGTTACAAGATATCACATTATTTTTACATACAATTACCCATTTATACAGTTGGGTTTTTACTGGAGCAATCTAGGTAAAGTACCTTGCTCAAGGGTACAGCAGCAGTGTCCACCAGCTGGGATTGAACCCATGACCTTCTGGTCAAGAGTCTAGAGCCCTAACCACTACTCCACACTGAGCCACTTCATTTAGATGACCAAAGCCAACATCAAGAGAACGAAAGGAACAACATCCAGGATCCTATAAACAGTGCTGGCCAGGCAGAAAAAAGAAAGGAGGTCATGATTGTTGGGGACTCCATATTGAGAAACACAGCAAGTTCACTACGCAGTTTGAACCCCTTTAACAACAGTGTGCTGCCTTCCAGGAGCCTCTGTCAAGCACATCACTGAGAATGTGGACAGGCTCCTAGAATGAACAGGAGACGACCCGGTAGTAGTCGCCCACATCTGTGCAAACAACATTGGAAGAGACAGGCCAAGATCCCTGCAAAACAAATTCAGAGAGCTAGGAAGGAAATTAAAAGACAAGACCAAAACTGTGGTATTTTCTGGGATACTGCCGGCACCATACAAAGGACCATATGGACAGCTGGAAATACAAAAACAAAATGCATGGCTGAAATCGTGGTGCACACAGGAAGGCTTC
Source organism: Acipenser oxyrinchus oxyrinchus (assembly GCA_030684275.1). Lineage (NCBI taxonomy): Eukaryota > Metazoa > Chordata > Actinopteri > Acipenseriformes > Acipenseridae > Acipenser > Acipenser oxyrinchus. The sequence continues at coordinate 14,894 of JAGXEW010001278.1, read as the reverse complement.
ACCTTTCTTGATCATTGGAGCACATTCTACAACAAGGACTATCTATATAGGTGGGACGGACTGCACTTAAACAGAAAGGGAACCAATCTACTCGGAGAAAGGATCCTTGAAGAGGACCAGAAGCATTTAAACTAGAAAAGAAGGGGGGAGAAAACAAAAAAACAGAAGGGAGACCACATCAAAACAAGGGCAACAGCACAGGTAAGACAGCTATTAAACGTATTTATCTTAATGGTAGAAGTCTCAGAAACAAAATGTTAGAACTTGAAACTACTGCACTAACAAGTAACTATGATTTTAATAGGTGTTACAGAAACATGGTTGTCTGAGAGTGATGGAGACGAATATAATATTAGTGGGTACACACTGTATAGGAAAGACAGGCAGGACAGAAGAGGTATAAGGGTAGCTATACATAAGAAATAGTCTTGAAGCCCAGGTGTTAAATCTGGGCAAAGAAAACAACGGCAAATCAACATGGGTCAGAATAATGGACAAAAAGTCAAAGGGCATAATAATAAGAGCATGCTATAGACCGCCAAATTCAGATGCCGAGCAAAATAATCTGTTATGCAATGACATTAGAAATGCGTGTAGAAAAGAAGCCATACTAATGGTGGATTTCAACTTCCTCCATATAAAATGGGAGAACCCGGTGAAGAGCACGATGGACGAAATTGAAATGGTGGAAATGACAAATGACTGCTTCCTAACGCAATTTGTCAAGGCACCGACTGGAGGGGAGGCATGCATTCATTTAGTCTTTTCAAATAACGAAGACAGAATAACTAAAACAGAGGTCAGAGAGCCACTGGCAAACACAGACCACAACATGGTCTCATTTGAAGTGTTTTTTAAAGCCCCAAAAGTAACGACTAAAGCTAAGGTTTACAATTTTAGAAAAGCAAACTACGAAGGTATGAAACAGAGACTAACAGAAGTAGATTGGAGTAAAATAGAGAAAACATCCACAGAAAAAGGATGGCTGTTTTTTAAAAATGTAGTACTAGAGACGCAAAACAATTGCGTCCCAAAAGTAGACAAATCTAAATCTAAAACAAAATGGCCAAAATGGTTTAATAGATCAATTAAATAAAGTATTCAGCGAAAAAAGGCACTTTTACAGAGCGTTTAAAAGGGACCAAAAACAAAGTACACAGAAAGAGTACTTGGAACTGCAAACACAAGTCAAAAAGGAAGTTAGAAAGGCCAAGAGAGAGATAGAAACCAACATTGCTAAGGGGGCTATAACCAATTCCAAAAAGTTTTTCCAATATTATAACAGCAAGAGAACATTCAAAGAGGAGGTTAAATGTCTAAGAGACACAAATGGCAAAATCGTAGACGAAGAAAAAAAAGCAAATATATTAAATGATTACTTTTCACAGGTTTTTACAAAGGAGGACACGGACAACATGTCCCACATGTTGACCTGTTCCTATCCAATTTTAAATAACTTTAGCATAACAGAGGCAGAAGTGTTAAAGGGACTAGGAGCTCTTAAAATAAACAAATCCCCTGGGCCGAATGAGATCCTCCCAATAGTACTCAAAGAAATGAAAGAAGTTATTTACAAACCGCTAACAAAGATCATGCAACAGTCTCTTGACACGGGTTGTACCGACAGACTGGAAAATAGCAAACGTAATACCGATCCACAAAAAGGGAGAAGCTGACACCCTGGGATCCTTCAAGAAGCTGCTTGATGAGATTCTGGGATCAATAAGCTACTAACAACCAAACGAGCAAGATGGGCTGAATGGCCTCCTCTCGTTTGTAAACTTTCTTATGTTCTTAATATCTGTGGCAAAGTGGTTTTTAGTGCTCCGGTGTACAGGTGATTCAAGGTGCTCCAGACAAAGGACAAACACAAAGTTCACAGGTCAGGTTCTTTAATTTCCTTGACAAGGTTTTTTTTAAATAATAAAGCTGGCTCTACCCAGCAATGGGTATTGCCAGCGAAAACTGGACTCAAATAATAAAGCTGACTCTACCCAGCAATGGATATTGCCAGCGACAAAACAAAGGGATTGCAGTCCCGAAATAATAATTCAAACACAACACACGTAATACAGTCACGAACAACACGTCTCCAGACTGTGTGCTCTGGTGCAGATGCGGTGCTCTGAGTGCTGGTGCTCTTGTGCGTTCAGGTCCGGGCTGGCTTCTCGCGGCAGCTCCCAGCTTCGTATCAGCCGTCTGACAAAACAAATACAAACGTTTTAATCAATGGACCCACACTTCATTCAAGGATCCCGTCCTTGTCTCCTCCCATTAACCACAACAAAGGAACCGATTACGGTGTCACGTCCCCCTAAAGTACCCTAATCCCTGCCCCCTCCGATAGCTAGTTCAATCACATCTCCTCCAATTCATGACTGAAACTTCGCTCACCGTACTAGGGCAATGACTCCAGGTACCGTAACGCCACCCTCTTCCTGAATGGCCGGCTTCCGACTGTCCCCGGAATGAACTGCCCAACCATTCAGTACAAAGCCCGCAGTTCCTGTTGTACAGTGCCCTCATCGGTCGAGAGGGAGATTGTTGATTTGGATTCATTCGCTCTTCATCACATATCTCAAACTATTTCAGCTTGCAAATATTTTCAGTCAAAACCCAGAAACCAAGTTGCCCTTGAAATGATAAAAAAATATACAGTTATAGATGTGTTTGGTGTGTTTCAGAGGCAGTTCCAAAAAATACCTACATTTTGTTAGTGATAGATGGATGGATCTATAACACTGTGTTTCCCCACTCTGGTGAGGTGTAGGGCTGTCAGGTTTACCTTCCCCTCTGGGCTGGGGTTTGCTGTGGTTTGGAGCATTTCCCTGTTAAGGCAGTACACAGTTTCTCAGTTTTTCCTGGTCTCAGCTGACAATGTAGATGTCCACTCCAGTACTGTGTCTGCAAGTGTGAGAGAGAGCAGTCTGGCCTTATACAGATCACTTGTCAGTCCCCAAATCGTCAATAATGTCCTGGATATGACTGGTGTGTCCCTCAGTGGTGATGCTCTTTTTAGCTGCTGATAGTTGACGTTAACTTGTGGTGTAAACCATTAGTTCTCAGTTCAGGTTGGTGTGCTTCACCATTGCGTATTGCAGAGTTGTAGACTGGGCTCTGGGCTCGCCAGGGACTTTCCTTCTGGGTTGTGCAGTGTATTCAGGGAGTGAGGTCATGCTCTGAGCAGTGCTTGGAACAGCTTCTTGGAGACGTTGGTCTATCCCAGAGCCGTGCCACAACCCTGTAGAGTTTTTACTGAGTCCTTTAGGCTCTCTGCCTCAGTATTGTTCACAATTGGAGAGGTTGTTTTAACTCCAAGTAAAAGTATTTGAGTTGAAATCAGTTTCCGACGACCCTCGGAGGCTGTAAATCTCTGCTTTTGCTGTCTCGAGCTCCTCCTGTCCATGTTCTAGCTCTGCGTGGAGCCTGGGAATGTCCTCCTCTTGTTGCAGCAGTGTGCTTAGTGGTTTATTTGATCTGTTGCTGTTTTTTGTTTTAAAGTAAATACATTGTAACAAAGTTGGAAATTGTCTAAAATATGACCGCTGATAGTCGATGTTTGTAGCATTTTTTTTGACGTTTAAGCTTTAAACTAAATAAACTTAAATAGAAATTCATGATCTGTGCATTTCAGCATAAACACCGGGGTTTAAATACGTGCCTAAAGACTGTTTTGTTCAGTTGATAATACTTCAGTCTGTAGTTTTGAAAACTTTTGTGTTCATTTACTTCTGCATAAGCTTACAGGCTGCTCCAGCATTGCCAAGAGAGACCCAAACTGGTCTTTCTGCACGGCTGGGTCAACATATGCCTTATTTTATTTGTATAAATTAATATAAAGAAAATACAACCACAACTCTATACTTTAGTTTTATTTACCATTTTAATTGAGGTAAAACTTCTGTAAAAACTACAAACACATGACAGGAAGGGGGGAACTGCCAGCCACACTTGCAATTCTCTCTCAGTTTGTTCAGTCAGATACAGACAAGCACTGACACTGAAAAGGTTTGTAGCGTTTTATTTTAAAACTGTTTTATTTCTTCAGTTTAAGTAAACACATTGTAACAAGTCTAACATAGCGGCAGCTGATAGTCAAGGTTTGTATTCTTTTTATTGGACATTTTAATGTTTTAAACTCAAGACACTTGGTACGGACATTTCAGAACCCGACCGTGTTGTTTTACACATGCTTGTACATCCAACTGTGTAAAATAAATAATGCAATAAGGTTTTTAAAATGTTAACTTATGTACAGGGTTTATTTATGTTAGGCTAAGTATGTACATTTAACAGGTTGTTCCTTATTTTAAACATTTGTTTTTTTTCAACAGACACTCTTCTCTGTTTAAAGCCATCCTGTGTCGCTTACTTCTGTGTCGGGGCAATATAGCTCTGGACATGCAGCCTCCACACGTGTTAACAATTCACATTTCTCCCTTTTAAATTTGTTTTTCATTTTTATGTAACTGCATTGCAACCATGTTTTACCATTTATTGCAAAGATTCGCCATTGGCTCTGGACCGTTTCTTATCTTCAAACGAACATACCAGCAACACCCTTAGCACATGACCAGCAATGTTGCTAGCCAGTGCTGGGGCCCCTAGTTTCTTATATTCGAGCGACGCCCTTAGCTGCATGCGGGTACAGATAGTGTACAACAGTGTTCTCTTTCCTCAGACAGACAAACAGTCACATTTAAGGTTTGTAGCAATTTATTAGGGGGTCAGGCAACGTAGATGCTGGACACCTGTTAGGATTAACATTATTATTATTATTATTATTATTAATATTATTCCGCCACATCTGCTAAATGGCGATAAAATGAAAACCGCTTGACGGAAACTCACGAAAATTAGTACGGAAGTAGATACCTATAGTTACTTGACCCACAAGAAAATTGAAGGCTATATGTCACAAGGTATGGCAGCCAGATTGGATTTTGTGCCAATTGTGGACAATATTCAAAAGTCTTCTTGTCAAAAACAGCCACAAGGCCTCTAGGCCGATCGGCACGTAAATTGGCACACACTCATGGTTGGGTCCTATTTTAGATTTGTTCAAAGCAAGTCGCTGCATTAAAAAACATGGCCACCAAAGCCAGCCAATCAAATATCAGCAATGGTCTATATCCATATATTTCAGTATAATCTTATGGTAGAATATAGTAGACTGATGAAACTTGACAGAATAGTAGAAGACTGTGAGAAATAGAGTCTATGAATGAATTAAGATGATTGGGCAATATTTCAAAACGGCTACCAAACCATGTGACAGGATGGGAGGTGGGATTTCCACATTTGCATTAAAACTACAAAACGTCACAAGACAGGGGAGAATGTTTAAGTACACGCATTGTAACCTTGTTTAACATTTTACTGCTCATTTTATTTTCAAAACTTGCTTTTCAAAACACTTTATACATTTTTGTTTTACCTTTTTACTAATTTTATTTTTCAACACTTTGTACCCTTTTTACTGCTCATTTTACTTTCTGAAATAAAGAACAAACTGCATATCCTTGTTTTCAAACTTTTATTTTTATTTTTTCTAAAGTCTGTTTTATTTTGTTTTTCCCATTTTTACTGACCAGTTTATTTTTCTGAATAAATAATAACAAACTATATACCCTGTTCAAACAAAGCGTATACTACTCAGGGGAACCTGGGAGGGACAAGCAAGAACCACCTTCAGGGAATGAACGCAAGGTAAGTCACCACTATAGTTACTATGGTAGTCCAGCGCAGGCTGGTTTACTTCCCTGCTGGCACTTGCTTGACCCACGCTCTCTCCTTATTCCGCCCGAGCCCCTCGGTGATATGCTGCCGCCTCACAGGTTGGAATTCACTGCCCCCACGCGCTGTCTGTCCGGTCCCCGCTCTGCTGCGAAGACCCGGCGAGTATCCATTATTCAGAGAAGGTGCTACCACTCACAGACTGGAGCTGTCCGCCACCAGGAGCCCGCATCCCACACCTTCAACTGTACTGATCCAATGTAAGTACTCAGAACTTTAAGCAATAACGGTAGTAGCAACTAATCTCAGGTAAATTCAATTTAACAACAATAAAAAAACACCACCCTAAAACACAAGCTTGAGAAAAAAAAATTTAAAGCTACACTTTCCTGCTTGCAGACATAGCCTTTAGGTCCTCACGGTAATCCCATACAAAACAACCACCGGAGTTTCAAAAGAGGAAGGTACACAGACAATAGAAACACTAAAAGAAATAAACAGTTCAATACAACAAGGTCTCTAAAAAACTTTGTCTTCTAGTATACTGGATAAGTACACTTGTGCTGTAGGAAAGCCGACAGTATACAGAGTTCACAGCGAAGCTGCCCGATTTAACACCAAACCTAAACAAAATGCAAAGATTGTCAGTGCCTTGTTTCAATTGTCTTCAATCACCAAGTCCCACAGTCCTCCCAAAGTGTGTCCAAAAAAAAACAAAATGAAACTGACACTGTCCGTGCACAAAAAAAATCCCAGCCGCTCACTGTACCTATTCTCGTCCTTTTTGCTTTCGTTTATTTCTCCTGGCTTCTCTCTTTCCTATTCCAGTTCTTCCTAGTTCCAACGCTGCTGTCTTAGTTCCACACCCTTTTTTATACCCCATAGCCCTTCTAATTCCAGGTGTGTTTAGGTACCTGCCAATTGTTTGGGGGGTGACTTGAGGTCCGTGGTGCACAGTGCTTGTGAAACAAGAAAAAAACTTATTCCCAACTCCGTTTCACCTGTGCACCGAACAAAAGACAATTAATAATCAATGCAGCAAAACACAGTGCAAAGCAAACAGAATATAAAAGAAAAAACAATCAAAATAAAATACACACACTACTAAATACGTGCAGTGGAAAAAACAAATTAAACATAGGCATATGGTCACTTGTGACATTTCCCCACTTTAACTATTGTTGTCCCGACAATGGCAATAACCCTGATTAATCCTGGTAACGGGCAGGCATCTTACTTCTATTCTCCTTTGTGGATCTCCTCAAGGGTTCTACTGGCTCTCTGCCAGGAATTACTACCAGGTCTATTCTCTCCCCACCTCCAATTACAAGGTCAGGTTCGGCCATAGGCAGGGCTACCAGTACTGGTCCATCTCTCTCGTCCTTGATGTATTCCGGTCGTGCAGCGGGTCTCTCAACTGGCCTTGGCCACGCCTGGACTGGGAAGAAAAGGGTCTCACCCCGTCCCTCTGTATTCCAACTGGTGCCCCTGTTCAGTTACACGGGCTCCCTCCGGGGTCAGGTGATGCCATCAGTTGGGGACACACCCTCAAGTTGTTACGATGGATCATCCTCTCAGGACCATCTTGGTGCTCGAGCCAGAATCGATAAGCTGGACTGCTGGGGCCTAGGAAGCAACAACAATATAAGGGGTAGGGTGCCAACGTGGGGCCAACTTACCATGCACTCGCCGGAAGTTCCGAGCAAAACTCTCTCCAGGAAGTAACGGAGTGTCTTGCGCCCGACGACCTATATCTATTTCCATCATGCCTCTGCCGTTTCCGCACATGCGCCTTCACAGTGGCATAGGCACGCTCCAGTGTCCATTTGATGTGAATGCATCCATCCTCCAAGCCGCCTGCCGACTCTCCAGGGGATCGCTCCGTCACAAAGTCCACAGGTAGGTGGGCATGTCGTCCGAACATCACATAGAATGGGGGATACCTGTACTCTCATGAACAGAATTATTATAAGCATGTAACAGTTCCTGTTAATGATCAACCCAGTGCTCCTGCTCTTCATCTCTAAGGGAACTCAACTACGCTTATAATCTTTGGTTCAGGCGTTCACATGACCCATTCCCCTGAGGATGACAAGGGGTCGTACGGCTTTTCTTGCACCCATATAAACTAATCAGATTCTGCAAGATCTCTGATTCAAAAGCCGTCCCTCGTTCATAATATATATAATAATATATTTTTAATTTTTTAATTTTTTTATTTATTTATATTTATATAGCGCTGTCACAAAGACGACTGAGCGGTGACGTCACGTCAGAAGCAGGAACAAAAACAACAGAGAGAGGTGGAGTTTGGTGGAGCTGAGCGAATGCTTTCGCTCAGCATTTAATGAATAAACAGAACAGAAAAATAAACGGTTGTAACAAAAACACAGGACACGGCACTTTCGCCAAAATAAACAGACATAAACCAAACGAACTAACACAAAACAAACGGTGCACGGAGACAAACAAAACACGGTGAGTGACAACACTTATTCTTCTTCTTATATTTATATTTTATACCTCCTCTCCACACCCGTTCTCCACTCACCGAACACACCACCCCGAGTGAGTGAAAACATACAGCTTTTATGCAGTTGTACCGAGACTCGATTGCTAGTCAATCATTCAATTGGAATCTCGGTACAACTGCACGTGAATTAATTAAAGTGCAATTCCCGTGACTCACATATTATTACTTTTAACTTGCACGTGATGTGATTTGTGCCCTCCTCGTGCCTAAATACAAATCTACAATTTAAATCACATGTGAAACACAGACCCGCTTATATCCCGTGTACCAATGCCTATACACCAACATTTACACACAACACGTAACACAAAATACACACGGGGGCACTTTGCCACATATACCCCCTTGTGCAAAGCACACATGGCCTCAATGGCCACCTCCCCTCAGTCCCAAAGTCCCGCTCAGGAACAGTGGCAGCAACGGGCCAGGTGGCGGCCACGGTGGGATGTCCTCCTCCCACCCAAACAACTGTAGAGTCCCAGTGGACCACACACAGGCCGGCTCCTCTGGCCAGAAAAATTTTGGGGTGGTCTCCAGACCTGCCCCCTTCTTCATGGCTGGCAGCTGCCCTTCATGGGGCTCCAGCCACAGTATTTCCTGCAGCGAAATTGCTGCGGGGAAGCTGGTCTCCTGATCTCCCCCTTCTTCATGGCTGGCAGCTGCCCTTCACGGGCTCCAGCCACAGTATTTCCTGCCGCGAAGTGCGGCTGGGGAGCTGGTCTCCTGACCTCCCCCTTTTCCGTGGCCGGCAGCTCCCCTTCATGGGGCTCCAACCACACAATCTCCGCAGCGAAACTGCTGCGAGGGAGCTGGTCTCCTGACCTCCCCCTTCTTCATGGCCGGCATTTCCCTCCGTGGGGCTCCGACCCCACGATCTCCGCAGCGAAACTGCTGCGAGGGGAGCTGGTCTCCTGACCTCCCCTCCTTCGTGGCCGCCAGCTCCCTCCGTGGGGCTCTGGCCACCATGTTTCCTGCCACGGAAATGCGGCTGGGGAAGCTGGTCTCCTGACCTCCCCTTTCTTCATGGCCGACAGCTCCCCTTCATGGGGTTCTGGCCACAGTGTAGCTGACCCCAGGCGATGCGGAGCGGCTGGCAACCCCAGGCGATGCGGAGCGACAGGCAGCCCCAGGCGAGCGCGGAGGTGCTGGCAGCCCCAGGCGAGCGGAGGTGCTGGCAGCCCCAGGCGACGCGGAGGTGCTGGCAGCCCCAGGCGACGCGGAGGTGCTGGCAGCCCCAGGCGACGCGGAGGTGCTGGCAGCCCCAGGCGACGCGGAGGTGCTGGCAGCCCCAGGCGAGCGCGGAGGTGCTGGCAGCCCCAGGCGAGCGCGGAGGTGCTGGCAACCCCAGGCGACGCGGAGCGGCTGGCAGCCCCAGGCGAGCGCGGAGCGGCTGGCAACCCCAGGCGAGCGCGGAGCGGCTGGCAACCCCAGGCGATGCGGAGCGGCTGGCAACCCCAGGCGATGCGGAGCGGCTGGCAACCCCAGGCGAGCGCGGAGCGGCTGGCAACCCCAGGCGATGCGGAGCGGCTGGCAACCCCAGGCGAGCGCGGAGCGGCTGGCAACCCCAGGCGAGCGCGGAGCGGCTGGCAGCCCCAGGCGAGCGCGGAGCGGCTGGCAACCCCAGGCGAGCGCGGAGCGGCTGGCAACCCCAGGCGAGCGCGGAGCGGCTGGCAACCCCAGGCGAGCGCGGAGCGGCTGGCAACCCCAGGCGATGCGGAGCGGCTGGCAACCCCAGGCGATGCGGAGCAACAAGCCACCCCAGGCGATGCAAGGCAAGCATCCTTGGGCGAGCGAGGCAGGCATCCTTGGGCTAAGCGAGGCAGGCATCCTTGGGCGAGCGAGGCAGGCATCCTTGGGCTAAGCGAGGCAGGCATCCTTGGGCTAAGCGAGGCAGGCATCCTTGGGCTAAGCGAGGCAGGGAGTCAGGACTAGCTGGGGTGCGGGTTTTGGCCCTCTTCTCGCCACTGCGGCCGGGCGGTTCTTCCCCATGCTTTCCTCAGCAGCCTATGCAAGGGCTGCTGAGGACCGCCAGCATCTAGTCCTGGTCCTTCTGGTGAAGGGAGAGGCAGCTCCTGCTCCTCTCCTCGTGACGGTGGGGAAATGATACTAGCAGGCATTCACCCTCTGCTGGTTGGGAAGTGTTACCAGCAGGCATTCCTCCTCTGCTGGTGGGTTGGCGGAGGCAGAGACAGCTCCTGCTGCTCTGCTCCTGCCAGTGAAGGTGGCGGAGGCAGAGGCAGCTCCTGCTGCTCTGCTCCTGCCGATGGAGGTGGCGGAGGCAGAGGCAGCTCCTGCTGCTCTGCTCCTGCCAGTGGAGGTGGGAGCGGCGTAGTCTCCTGGCGGCGGAGGTGGGAGCAGCGTAGTCTACCCTTGTTTCAGGGGACTGGTGCGGCCCTCCCTCTCTTGCAGGGGACTGGTGCGGCTCCGCCTGGAAGGGGAGACCAGCAGGCATTCACCCTCTGCTGGTGGACAGGGACCCAGCAGGCATTCACCCTCTGCTGGTGGACAGGGACCCAGCAGGCATTCACCCTCTGCTGGTGGACAGGGACCCAGCAGGCATTCACCCTCTGCTGGTGGACAGGGACCCAGCAGGCATTCACCCTCTGCTGGTGGACAGGGACCCAGCAGGCATTCACCCTCTGCTGGTGGAGGAGGCAGAGGCAGCTCCTGCTGCTCTGCTCCTGGTGGTGGAGGTGGCGGAGGCAGAGACAGCTCCTGCTGCTCTGCTCCTGGCGGTGGAAGTGGCGGAGGCAGAGACAGCTCCTGCTGCTCTGCTCCTGCCGATGGAGGTGGCGAAGGCGGACCAGCAGGAATTCACCCTCTGCTGGTGGAGGTGGGAGCTGCAAGCAGTCCTCCCATGGCAATGGAGGTGGAACCAGCAGGAATTCACCCTCTGCTGGTGGAGACTGGGGCTGTGGACGCTCTACCTTCCCCTTCTTGGGCCGTGGACGCACCGACTCCTCCCTCTTGGGCTGTGGACGCACCGACTCCTCCCTTTGGGCTGTGGACGCACCGACTCCTCCCTTTGGGCTGTGGACGCACCGACTCCTCCCTTTGGGCTGTGGACGCACCGACTCCTCCCATTCAGGCGTAGGGACGCTCGGACTCCTCCCACTCAGGCGTAGGGACGTTCGGGCTCCTCCCACTCAGGCGTAGGGACGTTCGGGCTCCTCCCACTCAGGCGTAGGGACGTTCGGGCTCCTCCCACTCAGGCGTAGGGACGTTCGGGCTCCTCCTGCTTGGGCTGTGGACACTCAGGCTCCTCCCACTTGGGCTGTGGACACTCAGGCTCCTCCTCATAACTGCGGAAGGGACAGACGGCAAAGTAATGCTGCTGGTTACAGAGGCAGCACAACAGTGGTGACCTACAGCTCCTCGGGTGCCTGGCCCTGATGTACGCCTCCTCCTCCCTGTCCCTCGCCTCCGGTCCTTTTTCCACCTCATCCTGTCTTCCATTTTTTGTTGTTGTTGTTGTTGTTGGGTTTTTTTTTTTTTTTTTAAACCCCAAATTGCGGTTCCTGCTCTGGCCTGAGTCCTGGAGGCGCTGTAGCTCCCGGTTCTGACACCACGTGTCACAAAGACGACTGAGCGGTGACGCCACGCCAGAAGCAGGAACAAAACAACAGAGAGAGGTGGAGTTTGGTGGAGCTGAGCGAATGCTTTCGCTCAGCATTTAATGAATAAACAGAACAGAAAAATAAACGGTTGTAACAAAAACACAGGACACGCACTTTCGCCAAAATAAACAGACATAAACCAAACAAACTAACACAAAACAAACGGTGCACGGAGACAAACAAAACACGGTGAGTGACAACACTTATTCTTCTTCTTATATTTATATTTTATACCTCCTCTCCACACCCGTTCTCCACTCACCGAACACACCACCCCGAGTGAGTGAAAACATGCAGCTTTTATGCAGTTGTACCGAGACTCGATTGCTAGTCAATCATTCAATTGGAATCTCGGTACAACTGCACGTGAATTAATTAAAGTGCAATTCCCCGTGCTCACATATTATTACTTTTTACTTGCACGTGATGTGATTTGTGCCCTCCTCGTGCCTAAATACAAATCTACAATTTAAACACATGTGAAACACAGACCCGCTTATATCCCGTGTACCAATGCCTATACACCAACATTTACACACAACACGTAACACAAAATACACACGGGGGGGCACTTTGCCACAAGCGCCTTTGACCAAGGCGCTTTACAATTAATAAACTAAGCGGTACAATCAAGATAAATGGCGGAAGGAAAAAGGTACGTTTATTGGGCAAGGGTGAGAAAATAAAGAGTGATGCTACTGTGAGAACAGAGGCTAGGGCAGGGTTGGGCAAACAAGCAGGGTCCTGACCGGGGTTAGGGACTAGGGGACACAGTGGGATAGGCTAGGTGAAAAGATGTGTTTTAAGGGAGGAACGAAAACTGTGTAGTGTAGGTGACTGTTTTATATGGAGTGGAAGTTTATTCCAATGAAGGGGAGCCAGGAGGGAGAAGGAACGAAAACGGGATTGGGCACAGGGCGAGGGTGGAACCGAAAGGGACAACAGAGTTTGAGAGCGTAAGGGATGGGGGGGAACATAGTAAGAGATAAGTGCAGCCAGGTAGGGTGGGGCGAGACCATGGAGGGATTTATAGACTAGAGTAAGGAATTTGAATAAGCAGCGATAGTAAACAGGGAGCCAGTGTAGCTGAAGGAGAAGAGGAGGTATGAGAGGAGCGGGAGGTTGAAGATGATGCGGGCAGAGGCATTTTGAATTTGCTGTAGTGGTGTGAAGGTGTAGGAGGAAGGCCAATGAGGAGGAGTTGCAGTAATCGAGGCAGTAATATATATATATATATATTATTTATATAGATATATATAGATAGATATACAGTGCCTTGCGAAAGTATTCGGCCCCCTTGAACTTTGCGACCTTTTGCCACATTTCAGGCTTCAAACATAAAGATATGAAACTGTAATTTTTTGTGAAGAATCAACAACAAGTGGGACACAATCATGAAGTGGAACGAAATTTATTGGATATTTCAAACTTTTTAACAAATAAAAACTGAAAAATTGGGCGTGCAAAATTATTCAGCCCCTTTACTTTCAGTGCAGCAAACTCTCCAGAAGTTCAGTGAGGATCTCTGAATGATCCAATGTTGACCTAAATGACTAATGATGATAAATAGAATCCACCTGTGTGTAATCAAGTCTCTGTATAAATGCACCTGCACTGTGATAGTCTCAGAGGTCCGTTTAAAGCGCAGAGAGCATCATGAAGAACAAGGAACACACCAGGCAGGTCCGAGATACTGTTGTGGAGAAGTTTAAAGCCGGATTTGGATACAAAAGATTTCCCAAGCTTTAAACATCCCAAGGAGCACTGTGCAAGCGATAATATTGAAATGGAAGGAGTATCAGACCACTGCAAATCTACCAAGACCTGGCCGTCCCTCTAAACTTTCAGCTCATACAAGGAGAAGACTGATCAGAGATGCAGCCAAGAGGCCCATGATCACTCTGGATGAACTGCAGAGATCTACAGCTGAGGTGGGAGACTCTGTCCATAGGACAACAATCAGTCGTATACTGCACAAATCTGGCCTTTATGGAAGAGTGGCAAGAAGAAAGCCATTTCTTAAAGATATCCATAAAAAGTGTCGTTTACAGTTTGCCACAAGCCACCTGGGAGACACACCAAACATGTGGAAGAAGGTGCTCTGGTCAGATGAAACCAAAATCGAACTTTTTGGCAACAATGCAAAACGTTATGTTTGGCGTAAAAGCAACACAGCTCATCACCCTGAACACACCATCCCATGTCAAAGATGGTGGTGGCAGCATCATGGTTTGGGCCTGCTTTTCTTCAGCAGGGACAGGGAAGATGGTTAAAATTGATGGGAAGATGGATGGAGCCAAATACAGGACCATTCTGGAAGAAAACCTGATGGAGTCTGCAAAAGACCTGAGACTGGGACGGAGATTTGTCTTCCAACAAGACAATGATCCAAAACATAAAGCAAAATCTACAATGGAATGGTTCACAAATAAACATATCCAGGTGTTAGAATGGCCAAGTCAAAGTCCAGACCTGAATCCAATCGAGAATCTGTGGAAAGAACTGAAAACTGCTGTTCACAAATGCTCTCCATCCAACCTCACTGAGCTCGAGCTGTTTTGCAAGGAGGAATGGGCAAAAATTTCAGTCTCTCGATGTGCAAAACTGATATAGAGACATACCCCAAGCGACTTACAGCTGTAATCGCAGCAAAAGGTGGGCTACAAAGTATTAACTTAAGGGGCTGAATAATTTTGCACGCCCAATTTTTCAGTTTTTTATTTGTTAAAAAGTTTGAAATATCCAATAAATTTCGTTCCACTTCATGATTGTGTCCCACTTGTTGTTGATTCTTCACAAAAATTACAGTTTCATATCTTTATGTTTGAAGCCTGAAATGTGGCAAAAGGTCGCAAAGTTCAAGGGGCGAATACTTTCATAAGGCACTGTATATATATATATATATATATATATATATATATATATATATATATATATATATATATATATATATATATATAAAACAGTTTAAATATTTACAAACAGGTACTTAGTCACATGTATTATGC
>JAGXEW010001277.1:0-24012 GCA_030684275.1 Acipenser oxyrinchus oxyrinchus | reverse complement strand
CAGTACATACAGTACAGCAGTAGAGCTTTTAATTCTTACCATGATTGAGTGTGGCAGCTGTTGAAGAAGGTTATCTTTCAAAGCACAAAGTTTTCGGGATGATTGCAAAAGAATCATAGCGGCCGAGAGGTTGACAGAGTCTGGACTAAGGATGCGGATGTTAATCTTTATAGGGCTTTGTGCACAGTGGACACGCAGGTCATGCAAATGTATTTAAAATGTAAAATATGATGTAACTAGTAAAGCTGAATCATCCCGTTGATCCTCCTTGAAAACAGTATGAAAATGACACCTGGGGTTACATAAGTGCAAAACTCTTAATTCATTGAAAAGTTAAAAAATATACATTTAAATAGCTCAAGCTTTGTGAGCTGAAAACTTAGCAAACCACATCCAGTATGTTTAAAATGCTGAATGAAAATTCACTTTTTGTTACATATCATCAAAAGGGTAACAAGTTTCAAATGTTATTTTCTTTATTCTGAGTGGTGCAGAGTTACTGCTCGAGCATAAAATACATTTTATGCCAGGGTAGTGTGCATGCATAAACCACATTGCATACAATATTGTGTAGCACACTTTTTCTGTTTGTGTTAGGAAGAGACGTCTGTTGCTTGTCACAATATGTTGCACACGCCATGACCCTGCTTGCAACTGGAGTCGTGCTTTCTGCAAATGCTGCCATTCAGGGAACACCTGAGACTGTCCTGATGGATACTTTGGTCATGCGGCCACTATCATGCCCCTTGTGAGGTCATTGAGATCCTTCTCTTTTCTCATGATTGTTGCTGAATAGATGCACACAATGCAAAGCCGTCACAACTTTGTATGTTAAGATCCCAGGGATAACATAAGAAGTCTTTAAACAAACAGCATAAGCTGTACAATAAAAACTGAATTATAATTATCTCTATCATTTAAACTTCCCTTTGAGATTGAGTTATATGCATGTTTTATTTGGGTTTTACAGGGTGGTTATTAGTGATTGGTTCTAGGGAATCACGTTCTCAAACACCTATTGAAAAATCACAGAGAAAGTGGTTGTGGATTGAGACCATTATAGTCTAAAATATATATATACAGTATATTAAAAATAAATATCAACCACACACACTGTATAAATGTGGTTATCTACCTGATAAGGCCACTAAGTTAAAAAGAATCATAGGACACCAGATGAGCGGCCAACCGCACCGACAGTTATATCTGCAACTTTTAATCAGGCCTCGACAAGCCCCTCACCTTGAAGATGACCCTGCAGCAGTGTCGAAACACGCCCACAATCATTTCCATAGAGGAGCGATTGCTGAGTGATGCTGCAATTCCCAGCAATGGGGTCCCTCCGTTATAAACGAATGCTGAGTTGCAATGACACTTTTTTTTTTTTGTAAATCAAACATCTCAATAGAAACGTTCCTGTATTATTGGGTCTAAACGGTGCTGGATATAACTTCAATCTAAAAGGTCATTTAAATAAAGTAAAAAATAAAAAAAAAGTTTAGTCGGAAAAACCAAAGGCATAATATCAATAAAAGTTCCCAAAATACTTTTTCCTTTGTAAGCTTTCAAGTTGTTGTTTGCAGCTGGAGTATTAAAGTTTTACGTGCAAAACCATCTATTTAATATTTCTGCACACACCATTGATTAATTCCGCTTAACTAATAACCATCCTTGCTGAAAAACACCTGCATTGTGTTTTAAACACAATGACGTATACATTTGCACACAGTTTCCCAACCCATGCTGCAGCTGCGAACACACGATTCTATATATACTGTAATACAGTACAGTCTGTATGTGAATCGCACGACAGCACCACGTCAATAAATCCACACCACGGGACTGGGAGTTCGCGTTCTAATAATGAGCACCGCGTCGGCTTGCTTGCCTGGGCATGTAGACTGAAGCCTTGTACAAGTTTCAACTTGCCCTGAAAAGAGCAGCACCACCTACCCGCAACCCCAGCATAAATAAGGAAGAAAATATTACATCACGTGTAAGAAATTGTGGGTAAATATCCTGGGTTGCAGGTGTTTTCTTTCTTAGTTTTATTTTTATTTGTTTTAAACCATTGCGTATACGAACACTGGTCAAACATTAGTACATAACACGCATATACAGTACAGCGTGTCCGCCCGACCAGCCTGCTTGCAACTTTGTCAGCAGCTAGGACAAGATAGATACAGTGCCGTGCACCTGGGACAAGTTACGATTGTGACAAGGTAACTGAATCTGCATTACACGAAATGTTTGATTTATTTGTTATATATTTGAATGATGTTTCACCTTCATTTCTTATGATTGTTAATTTGCAGTGTTTTCAAACTTGCATTTTATATTAAACATAGAGGAGTTTATATTTTTTAATGCTCCCGAACTTACAACTGAACTTAACTGTAAATCTTTAAAAAAAAAAACATAGCATGCAAATGTATATACGAGGATGAATTTTACAAGAACAAAATAACGGCACTGATATATTCAGTGTTGAGATTTCTGACGCAACATTTTTTGTAATCGTTAACTAAACTGTTTACTCAGCTAGACTTTTTTTTTTTTTTTGTCTACCGCAATGTAGTTTCCTAATGACAAATGGGCAAGCGGTATATTTTTGTTGATTACCTTTCATTTGCTTTGTTTAGTGAGGTAGTGTGATAAATTGCGTACTGCACCTTTAAGAATGCCGTAGTGCGAAATATTTCTCCTTGATTAACCGCAAAGCAGCAGTTCCGAAGTCAGCCGAGCAAGAAGAATTTTAGTTTTCTGAGTGCAGAATTAAACAATTAAAACCTTTAAAAAATATGCAATAAACATGCATTCTGTGTCTGTGAAATATTTGGTTTTGCAAAATGCAACAAAAATATACCGCTTGCCCAGTATTTCAAACTATAAGTTTAGTAGGCAGATAGTTTAAATTATATACCGGTAATTAAAACACTTGTATTAGTGTTGTTGTTATTATTTGAGCATACGAATATAGCTGTTTATTTTATTTATTTATTTTTTTACAAACCCGTTTTCGGTGAATTATTGTGCAACAGAATGTGTGATATAGTCGCAATGTAAGACGCATATGTTCCATAAGTGAGCTTTAGATCAATAAACAAATAAATTAAATTAAATAAAACCCTTACTCTCAAACTACAGAAAACAGCTCAATTGCGTGAAGGTCAAGTACATTTGCCAGGTCTGACAAAGCAAGTAACGATGGTGTAAAGATATCAAATCGTATTGATTACAATGGATTACTGTACCCCTTTGTGGCTTATTTTATGACCCAGAATGCATTCTGCCTGGCGCAATAACTGGACAACCAGCCTTATTAATTATTATATTACATTTTAAGGATGCCTAGCTCCTAACAGGGAGTTTTTGTAGGTATTAGCATGTTATTTGATAATTAAAATGCTAAGTGAGGGAGACATTATATCAGGTAATATTTCATATATACATAGGAGGCTATGTGGTCCAGTGGTTAAAGAAAGGGCTTGTAACCAGGAGGTCCCCAGTTCAAATCCCACCTCAGCCACTGACTCATGGTGTGACCCTGAGCAAGTCACTTAACCTCCTTGTGCTCCGTCTTTCAGGTGAGACGTAATTGTAAGTGACTCTGCAGCTGATGCATAGTTCACACCCGAGTCTCTGTAAGTCAGCCTTGGATAAAGGCGTCTGCTAAATAAACAAATAATAATACACGAATAGTTGCAAAATAGTTTTACCCATGTATAGCAGAGTGTGCTACACTTTTGATGGTTCCCAATTCAAAATTGTCAAAATGTCATTTTTTACAGTCAAATGTTGAGATATGAGAAAGATGTATGGCACACCTGTGGATTTTTATTTTTGTCTCTGAATTATTCAATTCCAAAAAGTCAAAATTCCCCATTAGTGGGTCTAGGTCACATCTTCATAGTAAAGGACGCATGTCTAGGGGTAAGATATTACTATGACATCATCTGGCTATTATAAGTTAATACTTTGTGTGTAGGTTGAAACTTAAAACTTCCTCTCCTGGATTCCCCCTTGTGCATGATCAGCTATCTGCAGTATTCAATCAGAGCCCCCATGTCCTAAATTGACCTTTCTGTGCAATGCCTCTTTCTTGCAGCAGAGGGTGTCAGCAGAATGTTTGAATAGTGCTTCCAGTGTGGGTTCTGCTGCTCTGCTAAGAGTTCTTATTACTTTTCTCTAAATCTGTCTGTTATTGGCTTTGAGCGTCTCTGGAGATTCCTGCATGCCAGCACACACCAGCCTTCCTCATTCCATTCAGATCATTTGACTTTTCAACTACCCCAACACAGGTAAAGGCAGATGTGTAGGGAAATGTAAAAAAGCAATTTGAAGCTTTAAGCCATGGAAAACCCTGGGACTGGCGCTGCGAATCAGATATCAAAAATAAGGCTGAGTTTGACACCACTGCAATAAAGTAGGTTCATAGTTCAATTAGTCAAGTAACCCTCCAATAGTCATTATGTGCTAGGGGGAGCCTCTGAATTCTATCAATTCAACATCTAATGCAACATCTATGAGGGATAGAACAGAACAAACCAAATAGTATTCTGTAGTACAGATGTTCATTTAATAGATTTATATTTGATAAGTGTGATGTTAGCATATACATTTTTAAAAATGCACACACACAAACAAAATGTGCTTGTAAAATAGGGCTGAGAGGTTTCTGCCCACTGCTAAAGAGAATACAGAGCTGAAATAATATCTGGGATTGACAGTGGGTGAAGAGGTATGTGAAAGCTGAAATTTGCACAGTAATAGTGAAGCTTTTCCCTGAGTTATACTGTGCATGTTACCGTGGAACACCACAGTGAAATTGAATAAGGAAGCGATTGAATGCATTTCTCAGATGGCATTTGCCCTTGCCAAACGATCTTCAATGGCAACCCTTACAATAGCTCTGCAATGGTAGCTCTTTTAGGTCTTCTTCAGGGTATAACGGTTTATTTTATAATGAAAGTTAACCCACAAGAGCGGTCTTGGCAGGAAACTGTTGGACTAATCAATGAATTGAATACTGTAACAAGCATTTGATTTAATAATCATTACGGGAAATGGGTTTTTATTGTGTTCAAACAGGGTGTCTATTCAGTGGAGCTGCACAGTGGCGGCCGTTACATAGACATCATGAAAGCAGGGCCCTTTCTGCAGCAGAATTTTGAAACCTGATAGCTTTAACACTACACACAAGTCTCTATATATTCATGTGTTTAAAGTGTGTGATATTCCTACTGGAATGTCACAGTAGTGATTGGATCATGATTTTAGCATACTTTAATTCTAGATATGAAAACAATTCTGAAAGAGGTGTACAATATTTCCAATATAGATGGTGTATATTTTTTGCCAGTCAATCCCCAACTGCGTTATCAGCATTATATCATTTAATCATTTAAAAAAAGGAACACTGGATAATAGAATCACAAATGGGATTTTCTCCCACCTTTAAGTGATTCTGAAGGTGCCTTTGCACAGATGACATCACAGTGCATTACCGTGATCAATAGAAGCATCTATTGGCTGACATAGACCCTTTAATTAACACTGCACATGCATATTAATCACGAGACCTCCGTGCATCCTGCAATTACTGAGAGGGCAAGCCAATTATAATACATCTGTCTTCTCTTTTGAATCGGAAGAATAATGCATCAGAGTATCGACTAGCAAAGCTAATTTCACTGAACTGTTACACTTCAGATGCAGTTCGCAGGATAGTCTGCTCTAAAGATGTAAGATAAAAGAAGAAATGCTTATATTGATCACGGTAATGCATTGTGATGTCATCTGTGCAAAAGGCACCTTCAGAATCACTTAAAGGAGAAAATCCCATTTGTGATTCTATTATCCAGAGTTCTTTTTTTAAGGTGTGCAGATGGACATGCTTGATAGAAAATGCATTCAGTTACAGATTTGCAGATTACCAAATCAGAGTTACCAGTATCATGAAAAAGTAGACACCCACAGCATGTGAAGAGTAACATATCAGCAGAAACTGCTCCCATCAAAGGAATCACGAGATATAGCCTTCAATAGCTCAGCTGACCAGTATTCCTATTTTTTTGTCCAACCCTGCCCTATACACTGCTTGTACTGCAAACATACTTCTCTTTCCTGCACTTTAATGCATGGTCTGTAGTACACATAGCTTTAGCTGATTCATTCAGAATTAGCTGGGCTGATGATTAAATCAAGCAGTCTGCTAAAAAAAAAAAAAAAATCAATCCCTCGATTATCTCACCCCAGCAGAGGAGTGCGGTGCATGCAGCATTTGAGAGCCTTAAAAGCCCTTGACTTCAGATTGATTTCAGGTCTTTCCAGGACTGGTTTTCCTGTAAAGTCACACCAGACAGATACAATATGCCGACAATGCGTTTTTCCTGCAATCTAAAAACTACAATCTATGAGTGGATCCTATGTTAATTCTCTTAAATAGTAAGTAGCTTCACATTTCTTTTCTTAGATTTGTGTATAGCGCCCCTTGCTGTTTTATGTGGCTTTGCAGTCATTCTGATCAGTTTTAAGCTCTTCTGTTCTAGTTGCCTGCCATAGATAACATAGGCTAGATCAGCAAAGTGTTTTATAGAAATACGAGACAGTGCCATCTATCTATCTGCCAGCTATCAAGTTACATTTTGTTTTGCTCTGCACTAGATCAGTGATCCCCAAACCGTTCCTGAGGACCCGCTTTGTCTGCTGGTTTTCATTCCAACATTCCAATAATTTGCATAATTAGACCTTTTCAATTGTTTTCAGCTCTTAAACAGCTGCAGAGTCCAAATTACTTAAAATGTTACAGCTAACTTGAAATATGCAACTGTTAAGAGCTGAAAACAATTAAAGGTCTAATTAAGCAAATAATCAGTTCAATTAAGGGTGTAGTTAAGTAATTGAGAGCTCAGCTGGAATGAAAACCAGCAGACACAGGGGTCCCCAGGACCAGGTTTGGGAACCACTGCACTAGATGGTGCTTGCTTATAAAAAAAATTCATTGGCTGGTTTCACAGCCTAATATTTGATTAACTGCAGTAAGAACCCCTCAGACTGAATGCAGTAGCCAGCACACTCAGATTCCTGTTTTTAAGGGAAATGCCCCATTTAGTTTTTAAAACAGTTTATAAATATTTAAGAACTCTGGATCCACAGTTCAAGTGAGGCACAGGCATGGTAAACCCTGGCTCCTGCACACAGCTCTGGGGTTTGCCTCTGCATTAACCCTCTGGAAAAACCATTATGAAATGTCCAGTTCCTGTGACAGTTGATTGATGTAAGTTGATACAGTGCCTTTGGTTTCTGCCTCTCTTATCAGTGAGATGAAACTGGTATCAAACTTAATTTTGGTTTACTTTTTTTTTTTCTCAGTTTGCTTTTTGCTGAATAGCATTCTCATGTTCACTCTTGGGGCAGAGTAGCATCTAAATACAGAAATATATGGGGTTATTATTATTATTATTATTTATTTCTTAGCAGACGCCCTTATCACATTATTTTTACATAAAATTACATTATTTTTACACATTATTTTTTACATACAATTACCCATTTATACAGTTGGGTTTTACTGGAGCAATCTAGGTAAAGTACCTTACTCAAGGGTACAGCAGCAGTGTCCCCTAGCTGGGATTGATCCCACAACCCTCCGGTCAAGAGTCCAGAGCCCCTAACACCTACTCCACACTGCTGCTACATATTGTCTGTTAATGACGACACAATTTTCTCAGCATGCTCACAAGCAAGGCTCCCGTTCCCTATGATGTGCAAGCTCTTAGCTGTATTCAGTGTTCGGACTGAGGGATGAAGAGATAATGTGTTTGTTTGCTGGGCCCCATTATGAAAACACCAGTTGAGCATGTTTGGGAAGGTCAGTCTGTCAAAAGGATCCTCTACCTTCTTCTCTGCACCATTATTGCACAGAAACGTTTACAAAGGCTTCAAGTTGAAAAGGTTGTCTAATTGTATTTTAGCACGCCATAACTGAACTTGGCTGTCCTGGGGCGAGTGTTCTAACCCTAGCCCCTGAAAAGCAAACTGTTTTAATAGAAAACATATGTTTTGCAGCAGTTGAATTGTCTTAGTATGACTCAGAGAGTGGGTGCAGCTTGCAGTGAATGGAAGTTCCACAATCTGCTGCCAGGACTGGTCAACACAATTGCAACCATCTTCTTAAGTCAGTGTTTGCTGTATCAGGTTCTGTCGAAAGCTGCCAGTGCTCTATCGGTCTCGCATGGTATGAAACACGCTTTAACAGTGATTCAGAAGGCACAGTGTAAAGAGATGGGTATTGGAGTCACTGTAGGACGTGTACTTCATGTTAAAAACCTCACACATATTTCACCAGCCCTTGCTGTGTCCCATACAGTTTTCATATTGCTACCTTATTAGGTCATGTTACAACTCTTGAGTATATTTGTCGAACTCAGCACATTTGTTTGTATATATAAAAATCTGTAACTGTGTATTAAGCTGCATACACATTTACATATGAAGGCATTCATGAGTTATAAGCCTCATAAGCTTACATAGAGTCAAACAAGGAAACAAGTGTAAAAATGTAAAAACTAGTATTTAGCTGCACATGAATATCAACAATGGACACCAAAGAATTACACTGTGTATCAGTATAAAATTGAAGAGTTGTGGAGCACTGCCACTTTAATTCCAAGGCTGGGGCAGCCCTTCTCAGTGGAGCCCACGCATTAGATGGAATGCAGTGAGTTAAATAAGAGATCAGATCACTGTTCTCAAGTTCCCTGATTCCAAGCTTTAGTTTTTATGTCATTCTCATCACGGTACACACAGTCTCCTCAAAAGTAAAAATGTCAAATAGCTAAATATCTATCTGCTGCCTGCTCGCTTCTCTTTGAGTCTCATGATGCTGCTGTTTATAACTTCTCTTCCTTTTCTCTCACATGATGTCGTGTTACCCTACCCCCCCTCATGCCAAGCTCACTAAATAACCACCTGACTTTTTCGAAAACAGACGTCAACTCACGCTTTAGTTTAACGTTAGCATTTACAAGACAGGTCGATCATAACCGCTGTATAAATGTCAATTATTTTCTTCGTTTTTTTAATGTCCCAGTCATCCATAGCTGTTCTTATTGCAGTTACTCAAATTTTGTGCTTAAATACTGTGATTTTTGATAAGTCTGTATTACAGGGCTTCGATTTGAGCTCAGGAGCTGCTTTTCCATTCTAGTGTCCTCGTTAGAAATATGTAATGTAGGCTAGATCAGCCAAAGTGTCTACAGTAAGCACTCGCACCATCTAATGAACATACATTATCTGATCTGCCCTGTAGTACATATATCTCTGGCAGGCAATTTAACAGATTTATTTAAAATATATATATATATATATATATATATATATATATATATATATATATATATATATATATATATATATATATATATATATATATTTTTATATATATATATATATATATATATATATATATATATATATATACAGTACTGTGCAAAAGTTTTAGGCAGGTGTGAAAAAATGCTGTAAAGTAAGAATGCTTTCAAAAATAGACATGTTAATAGATTATATTTATCAATTAACTAAATGCAAAGTGAGTGAACAGAAGAAAAATCTAAATCAAATCCATATTTGGTGTGACCACCCTTTGCCTTCAAAACAGAATCAGGCATCAATTCTTCTAGGTACACTTGCACACAGTTTTTGAAGGAACTCGGCAGGTAGGTTGGCCCAAACATCTTGGAGAACTAACCACAGTTCTTCTGTGGATTTAGGCAGCCTCAGTTGCTTCTCTCTCTTTATGTAATCCCAGACAGACTCGATGATGTTGAGATCAGGGCTCTGTGGGGGCCATACCATCACTTCCAGGACTCCTTGTTCTTCTTTATGCTGAAGATAGTTCTTAATGACTTTAAGCTGTATGTTTGGGGTCGTTGTCATACTGCAGAATAAATTTGGGGCCAATCAGATGCCTCCCTGATGGTATTGCATGATGGATAAGTATCTGCCTGTACTTCTCAGCATTGAGGAGACCATTAATTCTGACCAAATCCCCAACTCCATTTGCAGAAATGCAGCCCCAAACTTGCAAGGAACCTCCACCATGCTTCACTGTTGCCTGCAGACACTCATTCGTGTGCGCTCTCCAGCCCTTCGGCGAACAAACTGCCTTCTGCTACAGCCAAATATTTCAAATTTTGACTCATCAGTCCAGAGCACCTGCTGCCATTTTCTCCACCCCAGTTCCGGTGTTTTCGTGCATAGTTGAGTCGCTTGGCCTTGTTTCCACGCCGGAGGTATGGCTTTTGGCCGCAAGTCTTCCATGAAGACCACTTCTGACCAGACTTCTCCGGACAGTAGATGGGTGTACCAGGGTCCCACTGTTTTCTGCCAGTTCTGAGCTGATGGCACTGCTGGACATCTTCCGATTGCGAAGGGAAGTAAGCATGATGTGTCTTTCATCTGCTGCAGAAGGTTTCCTTGGCCGACCACTGCGTCTCACGGTCCTCAACGTTCCCCGTTTCTTTGTGCTTCTTCAAAAGAGCTTGGACAGCACATCTGGAAACCCCTGTCTGCCTTGAAATTTCTGCCTGGGAGAGACCTTGCTGATGCAGTATAACTACCTTGTGTCTTGTTGCTGTGCTCAGTCTTGCCATGGTGTAAGACTTTTGACAGTAAACTGTCTTCAGCAACCTCACCTTGTTAGCTGAGTTTGGCTGTTCCTCACCCAGTTTTATTCCTCCTACACAGCTGTTTCTGTTTCAGTTAATGATTGTGTTTCAACCTACAAATTGAATTGATGATCATTAGCAACTGTTTGGTATAATTGTTTAATCATACACCTAACTATATGCCTACAAAATCCCTGACTTTGTGCAAGTGTACCTAGAAGAACTGATGCTGTTTTGAAGGCAAAGGGTGGTCACACCAAATATGGATTTGATTTAGATTTTTCTTCTGTTCACTCACATTTAAATGTAATGCGACTTACACTTAAGAAGGCCATTCCCTTCTGCAATTGGCTCTGAGTAATAGATTGCTGTCAACAGATCCTTAGTGCATTGCGGGCTCACTGGACTGACTGACTGCTCCCTGGAAGAGCAGAGAGCACACAAGGCTACACTGTGGAATAGTGTCGTAAATAAGAGTGATACTTCTTCTGTTGGACATCATTGTGGGATACAGGTGCCTTAGTTACAACTTACTTCAAGTATAATTGAGTTGATGCTTTTATTTATGCTCTTAAACATGATTCAGTAGCTACAACAAAAAGGCTTTTTGTAGCTACTGCACACTATAAAATAATGACTGTTTTAAATATCAACTATCAGTGACTGGTTGTAGTCCTACGCAACATATTGTACAAGTTACTTTTATCCTTCCTTTGATTTGAAAGCAATGAAAGAAGCATTTTTCATATACACTGTTGCTGAATAGTTGCATATGGCTTTCACACAGTGTATACAGGTCATGTGGCCACACATACATTTGCATGAGATTGCAGAGTAGAGGATCTTCAAATTTTTCTTGCATTAGCCATTTTTGGCAAGTCTGTATAGTAAAATGTATATGTATATTTTTGCATGTCTGTTGCCAGCATATTTGTATTTTTTATACCGTGGCTACAGAAGTGTTGGTTTCACCTTCTGCAAAAATTATTTTCTGTCTTTTAAAGTCCAAGAGCTAACCAGCCGGTAGTAAATCCTTACTGTATACCTGGGGTGAGATAACGTTGGAGCTGCAACGTTGTAAAGAATCTTGTTTTTCTTGTATGATTATCTCCTGAACCGAACGTCAGAAGTTTATTCTGGTCCAGGGTTTATCGGTCTCGTCCCTCGAACAGCTGCATTTTAATCTGGAGAACCGCTCACCCAATTGTGATGAAACATGACCTCTGATTGGCGGGTAAATGAATCATTTGTTCTTCAGAGCCACTGTTCTATATATTCTGAAGGTTATATCTTGAGAACCACATATATTGGGAATCTATGCAACATCCTTTGGATGTAGGTCACAATGGCCTGTGCTTCATGTAATGTGCAATGTATATCCTTCACACAGTATATTTAGGCTATGCTTGTGTGTTAGCTCTTTCCTCGACTGAGGAGAATGTAGTTTTAGCCGAGAGTCTTGTTATTCAGATAAGTAACCAATTAGGCTTGAATGCTAAGATTAGGCCATTACTGCTAATGATTAGATCTGATATACCATGCAACATCGAAAGGGTTAAATGTCTTCAAGCCAACTGAAATGAGTGTGACCCATTAAACTAAGACATTTAGTGTCCCGCATTAAAAGGCTCCCCTTGGTGCAGCTTAGTGCTCTCCGGTGAGATATGCACAGTGACCCCAGAGGTTGCGTTCCCCTTTAAAAGTCATGGCACACACGGATATGCAGAGCTCATGCAGTCAGTGCTGCGGCAATGGGGAAGTCTGCTGAGCAGTGCAGTTTGAGCTGCCAGGAGAGGGAGAGAGAGAGAGAGAGAGAGAGAGAGAGGGAGAGAGAGAGAGAGAGAGAGAGAGAGAGAGAGAGAGAGAGAGAGAGAGAGAGAGAGAGAGGGAGAGAGAGAGAGGAGAGGGAGAGGGAGAGGGAGAGGGAGAGCAAGCGAGCTAACAATGTCATTCTGTTTCGAGAGGCAGTGCTGCAGTCAACTTTATTGTGCCATGAAGACACTCATTATCATTCACAGCATCCTGGACCGCTGTAAGTATACCAAGTTCTGCATTTTCATTTTCCTCTTTATTTTGAACTTTTCCAGGGCTCTTTCTCTGCTCTTCCGATGGATGACAGTACTTTGATTGCATTCTCATTATCTGCTACCCATTGAAGATTGTCTTAAAGGGCACTGTTTTAAATTTGTTCTTTCGACTTTGAGAGGTTGCATTTCACAGCCATTAGCAAGCATGACCTTCTCCCGGCACCACAGGGCAGGCCCGTGGGTGGCATTTTGTAGTCAATTGTTCTGCTAATGCAGCAGCTGAAGCAGGAATAAAAGTAATTATGTTGCAATCATTGGTGGTAAAATATAGTGCAGTGTCAAGCGATGGTTACAGAATTGTCACAGAACAAGGAAATTACCTTTAAGCATCAGTAAAGCATGAATGAAGTGTTTTTAATCAAATCAAATGAGTTCAGTGCTTTAGAAGCTGCAGTGCAGTGGATCTTTAAGAGAGCACAAGCTCTGCACCATCTGTGAGGCAGAGGAATAGTTAACCATGTGCAATAATAGAGTAAGGATGGGGTATGTGCTGTAGTGGCCTTCCACTCCCCAGTCACTAAGTCCGTGCCACAATGTGCTGGCTCGACACTATCCCACAAAACGTTATCTCCTCTTCCTCACTCGCAAAGACCAAAACCAGACACACACACATTCCTCTCCCTTCTGCCGTCATGCAAAAAGTCTGCTCAGAATTGCCTTGGTGCAGTTATTTTCCATTATTTAAAATTGTTTCTAATGAATGCCTCTCTCTACAGTTTTCTGTTCCAGTTTCAGAATTAAGCGGTGTTTGACAAGGAGACTGTGTGAAATTAAAACTGTACAGCTTCTGCAAGCAAAGTATATATGTAAAACAAAAAAACAAAATACACAGTAAAATAGGAAAATAAAACGGTATGAATGTTTATTTTATTGGTGGCTCGAAAATGGATGGTCAAATTGCATAACAGAACTAGTGTTTTATTTGAATGTGATGAGCTATTAATATCCAGTGTTTAGTGAAAGTTTGAGAGTAGACTGCAGTAGCGCAAAGTGACAAAGGAATCTCAAATAAATCTCTTTTATTACACAATCCTCATAGCTAGCAAACCTCTGGGCAATGACTGTTAAATATTTCTAGCAGCTCCTAATCAGATAAGAATCCTACTTACCGACCACTAGCAAACTGCTGCATTTTATCACTCACCTGACTTTCATTGCAGCTCTGGGGAACTCTCTGGAGATCAAATGCAGTAACATATGTGTGCTGCTTACTGTAGACTTACCATATACTGTACCTGCAATAGAACCCTAAACGGTGTGTCATTTCATGTTTGCATCCTCCTTGCTTATAGGGCATGATATAGACAGTTCCAATTATAAAATGATGATTTAACTGTCACTGGTCCATTCCTTTATTTTTTCATCAGCAGGTATAATTTGTGATTTTGCTTATTGTACACTTCTTGCAAAAAGTGTAAGTAGTTTAAACACATCAGAGAAACAGGCAGGCACTTCAGCAGTAACTATCCAATGGTCTTTTCTCTGAACCAGTCTTCTTCTCTCGTGGTTGAATCGTGATGATGTCACCGTTGCAGTATTCCTTTAAAAAAAAAAAAAATCTGTAGTTTAAACCCTGCAGTCGCATTTCTGTGATGCAGGTGCAATTGTGCAGCATGTGCATGAATTGTGGCTTGGAAAATGATCACTGTATATATAAATATGTACGGGCTGTATAGATCGAGGCATGGTTGAAAAGAGGGCCCTTTGTTCTTCTTATAGCATATGGGATTTCATAGCAAGTTGTGGTGGTTTGCTGTAACCCTGAAGGGTCTGTGCCGGTTTGAAAATGACCACTGCAGGGGATCCCTGACAATGCAGAATGCGTAAAGGTGTGAGTTTCGTAGATTAGTGTCATCTAATTGAGGACACTGCTCGATTACTTGCTGAATATGTGTTCTTGATCCAGACGTGAAGGGACAACCATTTAAAGTTCATATTTCAACCTAATTCCTAAGCCATTCCTCAGGGAAACCTGTCGTTTGTTTTGTTTTTCATCTTCTTTGCAGTAGAAGGTCATTTAAATATCTCTTAAACTCTTCCCCTTCTGTTCCCACACTCAAGCACACTGCAGCCACAAGCCACTATGGATTTTAAACACGTGCATTCTGGCACTAAATCATCTTTACATGAAACTCCAGTTCAGCAGAAATTGACTTGGCTAACCTATAAAATGGTATGCCTTTCAAGTTCTAAGCAAGATTTATTATTTTAAAAAAGACCCCAACAAACTCAATGCAAAGCAGATTTACGATGTGTAGACATGGCGTTTCCTCAGCGTTCAAATAAAGAATCACATTCGAGTCTCTTCATCAAGAGGTAAACTATATAAAGTACAATGGCCTCTTTTGATAGAACACAATTTACTTTGTATTCGCTTTTGTTTCTCGCTGAGTTTTGGTGACTCATTTCAAATGACTAACATGCGTTTTGGAAACTCTTCCTCTCCCGGTTCATGTTTTGTCTACACGGAGATTGATATCCGCGAGAGAAGTTTATTTTCAAAACTCAAATTGCAAATGTTCTTCAGTGGCAAATCCACACTCCACTCCCATTCAAATTACTTTGTGTGGCTTTAAAAGGTACCAAATAACAAAGCAACAAAATGTTAATACCGCGCTCTTTAGCTCTGCATTAATCCTGGTGTTGATTTATTGACCCACATAGAGTAAAACTCTTATCATCCAAACTAAGTAAGACCGGGGAATTCGGATAATCGAGTTGTTCTGATAATCAAGTTGTTCTGATAATCGAATTGTTCTTGCATTTTCTTTGCAAACAGGGCAGAAGAGCACAGCACACAACACAACATGACAGGTTAACAAGGGGCTGTTCAGATAACAGAGGTGCTTGGATAATCATGGTCCAGATAATCTGTTTTACTGTAACATTACTACAATAAAAATCCAATGAGGCCCATCTTCCTGCATTGCAACCCTAAGCTTGAACCACTAAACTGCTTTAATTTTGTTCCATTTCATGTAAGTTCTTTTTTCACAACTAATTCAGAGACTCGCTAGCACTGACATGCAAACACGTCATTTAAATGAGCACTTCTGAGTTTATTCTAACTTCCTACAAAAACATGAAAGCAGAGCTATAATCAAATATTGATATTCCTTCCTTTAACTATTTGCCTACAAATATGCAAATGTATAGGATTCAAGTAAACAAGGGTTTCCACAAATGATTTCATCAGTGCTACCACAAAACAAGCCATCATGATTTATTATAACAACAACAGTTTTTTTTTCTTTTTTGTGTTGTATCGTACAATAAACTTTAATATACTGATCGAGATTTTATTCTCAAAGTTCAGGCAGAGTCACTTTACAATAAAACAAGGAATTCACTATCTGTGCTCAAGGACAAGTATTGCACCATTGTCAGCTGTCTCAGCGACCTTTGACTCGTATATAGTATGTCAGCAGAATTTTCATTTTCATATTAATCAGATACGGCCGTAAATTTTGACTGTCGCAACTTATGACAGGCATGACAGGGAAAGGCGGTCTTTATAATGGATGGCTGTGTTTTTGTCTTGTAATTTTCATGATTAATTGGATTGTGTTTCACAGGAGTTCTTTCTACCTGATTTCCCCTCGAGGTGCCCTGGATCCAAACAT
Organism: Acipenser oxyrinchus oxyrinchus; assembly: GCA_030684275.1. Lineage (NCBI taxonomy): Eukaryota > Metazoa > Chordata > Actinopteri > Acipenseriformes > Acipenseridae > Acipenser > Acipenser oxyrinchus. Next base: position 7,632 of record JAGXEW010001277.1, on the reverse strand, counting down.
AAACTCGCTGAACTGTATAAACTTACTTTAAAAATAACTATTAGAAAAAAGCAGGCACAGCGAGAGGCAGAGCTGAACTATGTGAAGTGTCATGTGATCTACGCTATATAAGTCCTAGAACTGTCAGTTAGTTAGCTGCAAACCAAGTAGAAGTGCTTCAGAGAGTTTGAAGGGGTGTGAAAGTGGGTGCGGATTTGTCTATGTGTGGTTGAAAGTAACTTGTAACTGAATGAGTAAGACAATTACTGCAATGGATGTTGACTTATGAAAGGAGTCAGTCAGTAACACAATCGCTCAAATAATGTGCAGTGGATGTAAAGTGGTAAGGTCATGGCTTCTGTTTGCCCTGTGACGCCATTCCACTGCAGAATAACATAACACGAATAGCACAGTCCCTGAGCTACAGCTCCCACTACAGCGTTACAAACGGAGGGCACTGGAGTGAACCTGTAATTATCTGAACTCTGCCCGTAGTAATATACATGCTGAACGAACCCCTACCCTGGACCAGTAACAGCCCCTTTCTTGTGCATGATTTGTGTACTGTGAATTAGCACTTTCTACTTTCCCTTCTCCTGTGCCCTGTTGAAGTTACTATGTCAGTATTTCATTCAGCCGTTGGCAGAGCACTGTGAGAGTTTGTATGGACTTGTTAGGGCTTGCATAGACCAGCAACCTCTTGGAAGCTGCCTTATCGAGCCCTATCTCTGACAAGCAGGAGAATTAAATATAGCCAACCAGGCAGAAACCGAGCCCTTTGTGAAGGGAGGTTGATTGAGAGGAGCACTGTTATTTAAACAGTATTTGCAGAACTAGCATGATGGCATCTGTGAGGTCACTTCAAAAGACTTATCGGAATTACAAGAAGGGTGAATAATGTGTCGTGTGAGTCCCAGAAATGTATTCAGTGTCATGTAAGAGTGGCGTCTCCCTCTGTCAAGCCAGTTTCAATTAGAGTGGGATGGCAGAACAGCATGGGGTACATTGACAGCTACATCGGTATCTTTAACTTACTGGTGTTTCACAGAGTCTCAAAAGTGATGACTCTCAATCAAACTTTTAGTGCGACTTTTGATGCCACAGTGTCAAGCTGAATACTGTATATAATAAAACGATATAAACTCTTGGATAATAAGACACAGCATCACATGAGTCTTTAATCAATGTGTGCTCCAGAGTGGTACATTTCATTATAAGTACAGTGTGGAATAAAACCCTTAAATCTGGTGAGTAACAGTAGATTTCTGTGTGCACGAAGGCATATCTCTATCTGTATACACTAATTGTACTCTAATTCAATAGGACTTATTCACTCTCATATAGAGAGCAGTTTAACATCTGCAGTAACTAAAGTCAAATAGGTGTGTGGTAGTTATAGCATATATATATATATATATATATATATATATATATATATATATATATATATATATATATATATATAGTACCATACTAGGTTAATGAAAGCTCATTGTGCATAGCTGCTTTTCCTATGATGACTGACATTCTTTGCTGCCAGACACATGCTTTGACCTTGAAGACACTGCAGAAGGAAAAATGACTTAGGAAATAAAGCAGTAACGGACTACATGAAACCAAGACACAGTGCCAGCAGATATATCTACAGTGCATCTACAGTGCACAAGAGCTGAGATTATTGAATGGTTTTGTTAGCTATAGCCCCTGTAAAGAGCTGCACTGAAGCTATTTTTCACAGTGCAGTAAAACATACAAAGCACAGAGAGGCTTCTAAATCCAAAGGTTTTACATAAAAGCTGGACTTTATTAACGTCCACATGACAATCCTGGAGCTTGAGCCACATATAATAATTCCAGTTCAGTTTTATAACCTTGGTTCTTCTGGTGATAAGTGCAATCGAATGCTATTGCTTTCACAACATACTGCAGCAGAGACCGATGAAATTAGTGCAGTCACTGTGCTAGTGCATTCTCTCAGCATTAACCCGCATTCTCATTGAATTAGCGGGCCTTTGAATTGCATTTGTATTGAAGTTAAACCAGAATTTAGGTACAATTCCAGTGATAGCTGAATTATTGGGACCTTGAATTGCAATGTATACTCCACACATGCAGTAGTGATTCCTATCTACCATTACAGTGCAGTTGCTTTTATTACACCATGTAATGTTATATATGGCGAATTTAAATGTTGATTTGCAACTTTTTCAAGTAGTGAAGCTAAACTTTTGCTTGGTTGCATTTCCTTATAAACTGAAGTTATAATCGTTTCTTTCAAGCACTTGGATTGGGGACCTCTGTGGAAAACCATATCAATATTTATCATGTCAAATTGAGGCTTGCGGGTGAGGTCTTTCGAAAATGACCATCAGTCAGTATTTGTGTTTATTGGAGCTTGATCAGAGCCTCCTCTTTGTAACACCAGTCTTCTCAAACAGCCGTGATCTGAGAAAACGATCCTTAAGGACAGGGGGTGCGTTACCGTCCCTTTGAAACAGTGCCACTGGTGCGCTAGTCATGTGCCGTATCCTTGCTCTGCTTCAGTGCAGGTACACTTTGATAGCGGTTAACATAAAGATGCCTGGAATAGCTTCAGGGAGCTGAGTTTAAAGGTGTCTAGAATATTGCATATACACAGCATTACTCCTCCTAAAAATAAATGAGTAAACTAAACCTGTGTTTGTTACGGTGGCCCTGAAGTGCAAAACACAAGCAAATCAAATGTTACCGACATACAAACAAAATGTGAGCGACTTACTAATAAATAATGTATCGGCTTAGAAACATACAATAAGTTGGCAGCATGCAAAAAAAAAAAAAGATAGCAACATGCAAAAAATAGCAAAAAAAAAGTTAGCGACACACAAATACAAAATTAGCAACTTGCAAACAAATTCCAAAACGGAAATAAGTTTGAAAACGGAAATGGAACAGTTAAATGCGAGGTAGTGGAGGGACACTGATCACAGATCTGTGATAGGAGGAACGAACAATCACTCTATTACTGTGATCCTGTGCGGCCAGGGGCATTGCCTTACAAATTGTCTTACATTGAAAACTATCAATAACAAAAAAACACAAAAGGTTAATGCAACGATTCCCAAGTTAGGGGTTCCCTAGCTGAAAGTAATGATGCTCTGGTCTTTCGTGCCTGTGTTGCAACTTTCAGTTACTACACCAGGTGGCACAGTGTGACATCAGTAGGACTGCAGGACGCCAGCTCTGTCAATCGGATTCTTTACCCTGCCTGCTGAGTCATTTATATGCAGAATCTTTGGCTGAGCTTCCAGCTGTCTGTGCTAAATGTAGTCCCACTGTGTACAGGTATGTCAAGTGTGTTATCACAATAATCATGTAATAAAGGAGCGTGTCCTCTAACTGTTCCACTGTTTTTTCGGTATTGACTCCACAGTTTATTATAGCATATCAATCACACACACACACACACAGACTGGCTATACACAGTGCCTTTAAAAAATCTAAATGCATTCCATCATTCATGGTTGACTCAGAAGGAAACCAAAGAATAGTATTGGCAACTGTGAGGAGCAGGTCTGATTTGAGGAATGCCTTTTAGTTTTTAAATCAAAGGCAAAATAAAACTTCAATACAAGCCATAGCATATTCCTTTAGAAATGTGTTAAGTCACACAAATAACTGAAAAGTGCTTGAATCCGCACAACCCAAGCAAATATTATAGATCCAGTCCTTTTGTTATATTGTATACCCCTACTACTACTACTACATAAAATACTAAAACTATTCATGTGTCTATAAATATCCCTTTTAACAGTAACGCAATAGATCTGCACAGTCATTTTGCAGTTTTCCAGTGGTTATTCTGTGTATTTACCATAGTTTACATTGGTTTGTCATGTTTTTGAATATCCTTTACCCTACATATCCGGGCTTTACAATGCTTTGCTTTGCTATGCTTTCACTGTTCTTTATTACACGTGGGTATGCTTTTTACTGTGATAAAAACAACCTATAATTGTGTTACTACCGTGTAACTAATAATTAGAGCACCACATTGTTACCAAGTAATAAAGGATCACCCTTGACTTTTAACAATATTGCCATTGCTTCTTGGATTGTGTGTATTTCTTTTCAAACACAAGCAGCTTTGTTTGGATATCTTGCCATCCTCCCAAGTTCACAGAGAAAATAAATATTTTCACATTTAAACAGGAAACTAGATAATTTAGTTATTAAAAGTCCCTCTCAACAGTACAAAAAAGAGCAACACGGTTTCAATTTAGACATCAGCGTGCTGCGCTGTGCAGTTCAGAGGGGAAAGGAGATGTTCCCTGAAGAAGATCCTAAATCGACTTCAATGGCAATGCCCCAGTCGATAATATCACAGAGCGTATCAATAATAACATGAACGCATAGTCATAGTGTTTAAAAAGCACAAAGTCGTGCCAATGCTGACCACCCACATGACAATCATTGTACAACTCGCAGAATAAAACCTGTATGTGAACATCACTGTTTGGGTAATGTCATTGTCAATATATGATTGCATGTCCGTGCCATTCATTGATGGGTTCTTAATTCAGGTTGCAAATTATATCATTTAAAATTAAGCAATGTTCTTGTTTTCTGTTAATGATTTGACATGTTGATGAAACTTGTGACTGATGGAACAGCAGCTAAAGCCTGGGTTTTCTGTAGCTCTTTAATAAGGCTTCATTTCAGGGTAATAGATACAGTTTATTATGCAAACCCTGATCTGAAATGTGAACAGGGTGAATTTCTTTTAAAACAGAGCCTTTGTTCTGAGTATCAGTTTCTGTAAAGCACTGTGACCACATTGCACCAATTCTGCCTCAGCTGTTCTGTGATCACAGAATTACTTTTAAAATAATCTTTTGATTGCCTCCCGCAAACAATTGAAATCCTTAAACGATAAAGCCTTGAATGAATCGGCCTCTAAAATATGCATGGAATCTTTTTCAGTGTTGCATTTGGGCATGGTAATTGACTCCTAATTGCACTTTGACTTGCATATAAATACCAGAATTACAAAGATAAATAGTGGCTTTATAGTCTGAACAGAGCCTTTCACAACAGGACAGACCGTTGCTGGTAAATAATTGAATAATACTTTTTCTGATTAAGGAGACAAGACAAGTTTCGCTGCAAGGAAAAGTGTAGAAATACATTGGATGTGGTTTGTTTTATAAGACAGTTCAAAGGTCCCAGAGTTTCAACTAATCACGATCGCTTATTAAGTTCATTTTGTGTTCATTAAGATTATGGCACAATAGTGTTCTTTGTTGAATGGCTGTGAAGTGAGGTTGGATCAGTTAATGGCATACTACATTTTCTTAATATTTAATATCCTATGATGTGCGTCCTGTATGATTCTCCATGGCCGTTTCTACTTGGACCGTTACTTACTACACTTACGAAAAAATTAACTTCTGAAGGTTGATTCTGTGAAGTGAGACAGGGATTTTGAGTTACAGGCAAAAGATCAGGAGAATCAGTTTTATTAACATATATTACACAGCTTGTGTTCTTCTGTTCTTAATATATAACAGGACACTAAACTGCTAAACAGATTCATTGTATTTAACATTATCAACAAATGCTGCTTTTTCAAGTTCAAGCAGATTTTTTAATTTGTTTCTGTGGGTGGTAGCTTTTCTTGCAAGGAATTCATTATGAGGAATGCATGGTATAAGCATGGGAAAAGCATAGTTGGCAAACTGCAGACATTTGTACAGGCTATGCCTGCTTCCCAGTTAGGCTGTCTTTTTCTACTAATGCAAGTTCTTACACAAGCGATTCTCCCACTCCACTGTGTGCAGGAGATGTGTTTGAACTTGTCCCTGCTTGCCTAGGCTTGTCCCAGAGTAATGCAGGCTGCGGTCAGCTATAACTGGCCCATCTGTGAACTGACCTTAAAGAAATTCCATGAAAAACAGCAGAAGAATCTGGTATGATGACAGTACGGAAGGTTTGCGGATTGCTTTCATTCCGTAGGTTCTAGGAAGGGCCTGGTGCATGGCTAGTTATTCGTTTTGAAGGAAAATGCTACTTGTATGCATGTGGGTACTACTTTTGTTAATATTTTATTCTCGTCCTATTCAATAAATATGAACATATATATAACAGTCTGTTTGCTATCCTAGACAGTACTTGCAAGCTTGAGAAAATAATTCCTTTAGCTGCCCTGGAAATGAACACAACATTTGTATAACCTTTCACACAGCTTTAAAATGTTTCTAAATGCATGCTGGAGCCTTAAGCTAAAGTGTGACTGTATCTACTCAATTAGCTCTATTACAGTAGGTTTAGTGTTCTTTTTCCAGTTGAGAAAGTATCTTTAAACTGAAACATTTGTGATTTTTTTAATATAATCAGCAGCTTATCGGATCTTACCCAAATTCAACTGAAAACTTCTACAGGAGGAGAGGAGTCTAAGATAAAAGTTTGGAAGAGGTATCATGGCAGCTATCGTGTTCACCATGCGGGGAGTGACAGACAGACACAATGAGCGAGTTTTGAATGAGAACCCTGCAAACAAAATAGAAACTTGAATGCCCTTCATCCACAGTGAATGGATTTCTTGTAAAATACAGTACGGAATAAAGAGGTGCCCACGCTTGTTATGTGTTGGGGGGGGGGGTTTATTCTTGGAAACTTTTGGGAAAAAGAGTAAATCACATGGAAATTTCCCCTGCTCTGGAGACTTTTTCTTCTGAACTTTTACGAGTCGATTTCTTAAGAATGAAATCCCCAAAAAAACCAAACAAACAAAGAAATAATTGTGTTTGAAATGATAAATATTATAATAACCAGCACAGGCATCTAGCTTCATCAGCTCTACATTGGGATTGATGAGTCATCAACACAAATACAAGGAACCGCACAGGTTTATTCCCTGTGTTTTTTCCCAGTTCTAAGCAAGTGTTCTCTTATGACTGGTAGTGTGATTGAACAGCTCCACAGAACTGGTTAGTGGACAGGCAGCACTGTCTTTTTTAAAATTGAAACAGACCCTAAGTACAGTAATAGAAAAAAGCAGTTCCTTTAAGTGTTTTAAACCAAAACCGTTTGCATTTCTCACCTAGCAGTTCAGGCAGTTCCTTTCTTGGCTTCTGAAACCCGTTCTGGTTTCAGTATCTGTTTCTTTCTACTGACTAATTCTCACCACAGCTACTTTACCTGAAAGCTGCTTAATACCAACTCCCCTTTTAATTAGCAAGATGGTTGTGAATCAGTACAGACAGACAGTGAAAAACTGTGTTCCTGGATATTACAGTAAAGCTGTTTAAAGCACTCAGGAAAAGTGCTTTATACCGATGAGCTGATTCAAACATTCAAAATCCTAAAAGGTATAGACAATGTCGACCCAGGGGACTTCTTTGACCTGAAAAAAGAAATGAGGACCAGGGGTCACAAATGGAGATTAGATAAAGGGGCATTCAGAACAGAAAATAGGGAGGCACTTTTTTACACAGAGAATTGTGAGGGTCTGGAACCAACTTCCCAGTAATGTTGTTGCAGCTGACACCCTGGGATCCTTCAAGAAGCTGCTTGATGAGATTCTGGGATCAATAAGCTACTAACAACCAAACGAGCAAGATGGGCTGAATGGCCTTGTCTCGTTTGTAAACGTTCTTATGTTCTTATGTAAGT
>JAGXEW010001276.1:0-24067 GCA_030684275.1 Acipenser oxyrinchus oxyrinchus | reverse complement strand
CTATTTACAATACCAGTACAAAACATTTTTATATTGCTAAGTAGTGTCTTGTATGCTGAAAACTAATCTTTGTTAACTAAGAAACTTTGCCTGACATTACAACGATGATGAGGATGATTATTATTATTATTTTTAATAAGACCTTAACTTTTCTGCATGAATCAGCCTCATTTGTTAAATGCCACCTTTTTAAATATTTCCTAATGACCTTTATGAAACATTTTGGGCTTGGTATTTAGCCATATAACTCAGCCTGTCACTGGGGACCAGAACTGAAGACTATGTTCTCTCCAGCTCTTTAGAAACAGTGCTCTCAGAAAACCCCTAACCTCTTCAACCTTCTGAAACATACTGAATGTCGCCCAAGGAATTTCTCATCTCCTGCAACAAATTAAACAGGCACAGGTCTCTGGAGCATGCCTGACAGCTGCCATTCAGCCTCATAACGAAATCTTTTTTTTTGTCTGTTTAATCTATGCTCCAGTGAGTCTCCTGTACTAGTGAATCTGTTTCAATAATGATCACCCACACTCAAAATGAAGAGAGGGCTTACCCTTAAATTCATATTTTATGGATGTACTGAGCTGTGGCTCAAGATGAAGAGCTGAACACACTTTCTATGACTTTGTTCATTTGGAGAAGGTCAATTCACGGGGCGGAGCTATGCCACCTGGTAGTGTTTATTGACAGAGTTAGTGAACATATACACAAGGAGAGAGGGGCTCCGCCTCTTCAAGGCCCAACATTTACTTGATCGATAGACACGATAAACAGGAGGGGGGCCACCGTCTTTGAGGTGACCCGACACACGAGAGGGGCACCGTCTCCGAGGTTACCCGACATACTAAGAGGCTCGCGAACCGAAAGAAAACATAAAGTTAGTATCTGTTAAAACATGTAATGCGTGGTGTTCCGCCTCTTCAAGCCCAACATAATAGAAGGGGGTTCCGTGGCTGAGGAGACCCGACAAACAGGAGAGGGGCCACCGCCTTTGAGGAGACCCGACAAACATGAGGGATGCCACCGCTTGGGGACCCTCGCATAGAGGCATCAGACCTGAAAGAAGAATCCCAAAAGAAGAATCCCAAAAGAAACATACATGCAGATGGAAGGGTTTGGCCGGGGTCCCTCTGACTCATGGAGAACCCTCCTCTATGAGGTAAATGAAGCGGAGCTTAACAAAGGGTTGGAGAAAGTGGAATCACTAACCCCCAGAGGAGACCGATGCAAAGGCGGTTGAGATGCTAGAGGAGGAGGAGGGAGGAGGAGGAAACGAAAAACACAAGACAGCTAGGTAGAGGTGACTAATGTTTAAATAAGGTAGATTTAATTGATGACAGCAGATGATAGGTTGTTGGTGCCTAGCTCCTCCCCTGAACCCCACCTATAGGTTAACATTTCACGGGCGGAGCTATGCCACCTGGTAGTGTTTATTGACAGAGTTAGTGAACATATACACAAGGAGAGAGGGCTCCGCCTCTTCAAGGCCCAACATTTACTTGATCGATAGACACGATAAACAGGAGGGGGGCCACCGCCTTTGAGGTGACCCGACACACGAGAGGGGCACCGCCTCCGAGGTTACCCGACATACTAAGAGGCTCGCGAACCGAAAGAAAACATAAAGTTAGTATCTGTTAAAACATGTAATGCGTGGTGTTCCGCCTCTTCAAGCCCAACATAATAGAAGGGGGTTCCGTGGCTGAGGAGACCCGACAAACAGGAGAGGGGCCACCGCCTTTGAGGAGACCCGACAAACATGAGGGATGCCACCGCTTGGGGACCCTCGATAGAGGCATCAGACCTGAAAGAAGAATCCCAAAAGAAGAATCCCAAAAGAAACATACATGCAGATGGAAGGGTTTGGCCGGGGTCCCTCTGACTCATGGAGAACCCTCCTCTATGAGGTAAATGAAGCGGAGCTTAACAAAGGGTTGGAGAAAGTGGAATCACTAACCCCCAAAAGATGGACCCTCGCTCCTCGCTGACGCAACGTGAAGAAGAAAAAGAGAGAACCGCCAATGCATAAGAAAAGAGAAAAGAGAAAACATTTAGACGAAAGAAAACAAACACTTAACGTGACCAAGGGGTTAGTAGACTGTACCCTAATGACTATGTGAAGACCCTCTGCACAGTGGAAAGAAAAACCCCTTTCTTTTAATTTAATTTCTTAGGGGAAATCTTTGGAGGCCCAGGCAGAAAGGTCGTCCCCACTCCGACATACTAGCAATGGACTGATGTGCGGAGGATATTTCAGATGATGAAGAACTAATATAAGTTTCAACTGCTGATGAAGTCCAGCCCCATATTTTTAATTAAATGCTGGTTAATGTTGGCTTTTGCAGCTGAAGTAGCTGCCCCTATTCTAAATGAATGAGGAGTGTAGAATTGCGAAGGAAGACCTGCTCTGGACACCACGGTGGAAAGGTGTGTTGAAAACCAATGCCTTGATACAATGGACCGGCTTGAATTGATAAACAAAGGGTCGGAGGATGAAATGGCCTTATGCTCTGCAATGTACTTCAACATGGAAGTGAAGGGACACAGAGGAGAGTTGATCTTAGAAAGCTGAATACATTGTCCTTGCCGCAGTTGATCTGTTTTTGAAATGCTAAGAAATAAGATGAAATGAGAATCTGGGATGAGCTTGAGGTCACTGCAGCGGATACCGAGGGTAGGAAAGCTGGCAATGGAAGGAACTGTATATTCAGAACATCTCAAAACCAAAAATGCAGATAGACATATGACTGCCATAGTTAAATCATCAAATGGAGAAAAACAGCCATGGCGGAGAATTGAAATCAAGTTACTGAGAATGTCTATTGAAATAGGCAGGCGAGCAGAAGAAGGAGCCGGAGAGCACTTGGAAATTCCTCGTAAAAGAAGACGAACCTCTGGAATTGATAATAGAGTTGGGGAATTGATGGACATCAAGTGAAATTGATGCTGAATTCCTGACAAATATAGCCTGATTGTAGCTGGTGCCAGATGTAGAGAGTCCTTTGCATGCACTATGAACGCCATGATCCAATCCTGGTTGAATGGAGTAGGATTAATCCTGCTTTGTAAACAGAAAGTTACATAACATGCCCAACCTGTAGAGTATGAGGATCTGGTAGATGGGGCAAGTGCTGATGCCATGTAATCTTGAGCTGAAATAAGAAGTTTATTAATAGTTGGATTTAGTTGAAAATCAGCTGATTGAACTGTGGCGTTGCTGCTGGATATTGCAGAGCTGTAGGCAGCAAACTGTGGAATTTGGAAATCTGTAAACGAGAAAGAGCATCAGCTGCAATATTAAAAATGCCCGGTAGGTGGCGAGCTTGTATTAGGAAATTATTAGAGACTGAAATCCATACTAGCCGACGCAGCAATTGCATGATAAGAGGGAAGAGGAACGACCTTTATTTATAATATGCACTGTGGTTGAATTATCACAGTAAAATAGTATTGATTTCTTAGACCAGAGATGACCCCATAGCTGGGCAGCTGCTACTATTGGGTATATCTCTAGCAGAGCTGTGGATTTTAGATGAGGAGATATGTTCTCGATTTCCTCAGGCCATGTACTGCAAAACCATTGATTGTTAAATAGACCTCCGAATCCCAGAGATGAGGCATCAGTAAATAAAGCCATATCGTGTGGAGCTGACATGAAATCATCATAAAACATAGAGAGACCGCTCCAGTGCTGAATAAGCGCAGACCACATTTTAATGTCTTTCCTAGCTTCTGAAGAGATATTTATATAGGAGTTCAGATTTTTGCTGTTGATGCCAGCGCTAGCAGTCGAGATATAAACGTCCTCCCCTGTGGAATGATACGTATTGCGGTTAAAGTAACCCAGCAATGAAAGCAGTGCTCGTTTTTAATTGTTTTACTGATCTGAAATTCCTGAATGAGATAACTAATATGTTTAAGTTTAGACTCAGGCAGGCTGGCTTCAAACTTTTCTGTATCTAGAATGATTCCAAGGAATTCCAAAGAATGAAGGGGACCGATTGATTTCTCTTCTGAAAGCGGAACGCCAACTTCAGAAAATAAGCTTTTAAAGATTGGAAATCGCTTCTGCTGGTGCATCTGAAGGAGGAGAAATTACTAAAAATCGTCCAGCAAGTGGAGTAAGAATGGGACATGATAGACATTAAGAAGAATCCAGCATAATGCTTCCGACAGGGTATCAAATATCTTCGGCTACTGCGGCAGCCGAAAGTCAATTGGGTGGCAAAATAAAACTTTCCTTCCCAGCATATACCAAACAGGTGACGGAGAGAAGGATGGATTGGCATTACTTTAAATGCGCCTGATATATCTGCTTTTGCTAACCAGGAACCACGACCTGCTAATTTAATTGAATGTATTGCATCTGCAATAGTGATGTAATGCAGGGAAAATTGATCTTGGGGAATTAATGAGTTAATGCTGCTGGTGCTTGACCCCGTGGTGCTGATAAATCAATAATGAGACGCTTTTTTCCTGACATTTTCCTCGTGGCAATGCCGATAGGATTAATTCTATATATTGGAAAAGGAGGAGCTAGAAATGGACCGACTATAAATCCTTTTTAATTTCTTTCTCGATGAGAGACTACACTGATTGTGGATCTTGAGTCGCTGAATAAAGATTTTTGCTTTTGAACGAGGAAGAAGGAATTTGAGTAAGACCGGTTGAAAACCATTTTTAATCCGCCTATCAGGTAATTAAGTTACTGTCGGGATGATTCTGTAATTTACTTGATAACGCCGGATGTTTATAGGAGTAAAGACTGAGCAACGGGAAAGTCACTTGCGTTTTAAAGGGCAGATTGAATTAGAGTGAGCGCCTCCGCAATTGCTGCACATGTGGATAAAATTGCATTGCCTATTCGAACAGAAGCCAGTATTGAAATTGTTGCAGATTTGTCTTCCTCCTGAAAATCTAATACTGCTCGTGATTTGTCTTTCCTTGTAGACTGATCGAGGGGAGCTGAAGAATGTATAGGATTAGGTACTGAAGATCTGTATGAATTAGCGCTAAACCGGTGCTTTAGAAGTTGATGCAATTGCGGCTTTAGGGCAGAGGGATGTTGAGTGAGCTGTTGAAGCGCAGATCCCACATGCTAGCTCTTAGACCACCAAAAATTCTATTAAATAGATCTGTGTCCGGTTTAGCCCAATTGATGATGTGATTATCTGCTGCCAATATCGCTGCTGCTTTTATGGAGAATGATTTATGATACTCAAAAACATAGTCCCCCGTATTCGACAGACAGCTCCACGATATAGTATTCGTAGGAGTCCAATTCAGCTCTGCGGTTAGGATAAACCGAGCATAGCACATCTCTGAATATGGAGAACGCAAGGACAAATTCCCTAATGTAAGATTTTTAATCAGTCTGGGATCTCTGGATTTTAGAGTTACTGCCAAATCTCCACAATCCACTACTCTGTGATCCAAGAATTCAAGTCGCCATTAATAGTGAAACAAGATTAATGTCCTTACCTTCGAGAATGTTACGCCTGATTCGTGGAGATATAGTGTGACGCCTAGCTGCAGTTGGAGAGGAGGATCCGTATGTAGATGCAGTAGCGAGGTTGAATTGTGGAGGATCTGCTTCGCTGGCTGAAATTGGGGCTGGACCAGAAGAAGCTGTAGGCGGCGCTGCAGTGTTTGATGCTGGAATTAATGACAGCGCTGAAGATTGTTTTCCTGTTCCATAATAGACACCCTTTTATTTAGATCCGACAGTTGAGAACTGACCAAGATAGAGTATCGGAAAATGGCTGCATAAATGATTTTATCTCTTTAAATATTTGCTAATGTTGGATTTCCATGGCTGGCTGCTGGTTAGCGGTGCTAGTTGTGGGGGTGGTTAGATCCGAATAGACTGCCTGCTGTCTGTTTTAGGATGCTGAATGGCTGGGCGCTGCTGATTATGTTTTTTCGGAGGAAAACTGGTTCTGCTGATACTGAATTGCAATAGAGAATGAAAAGAGACTCTCTATCACTCCCTGCCGGAATCGCATTACCGCTTTTAAGGAGGGTTTTATCAATTTATTCATGGGCCAGTCCTTCCAAAACAATCGATCCGAGGGGCGCCCTGAGGCCAAGTCGCTTGGATCGGCGCAGATTCGATGTTTGGGTGGCAGGAACGGTAGGCAATACTTGAACTGGAACCTGATCGGGAGCCTGATCAGATGTAACTGAAATGCCAGAAGGGGAGAAAAACGGAGACTGGATGGGCCCTGGATTGAAGCTGGAGAAGAATGATCTGGTAATGATAGAAAATCCTGGGAATCCTCTGAACTGATGACAACTGCTGTAAGTACTCCATTATTGAGGTATACAAAAGTTGATGGGTCTTGAAATCGCTTAGGTTTATGCCAAAACGAAAAAACACAAGACAGCTAGGTAGAGGTGACTAATGTTTAAATAAGGTAGATTTAATTGATGACAGCAGATGATAGGTTGTTGGTGCCTAGCTCCTCCCCCTGAACCCCACCTATAGGTTAACATTTGTTTCATGCTGTGGTAAGTGCCTCAGTGTTTTGCCGGTAAAAATGCATTTTCTTGCTTAGCTGCACATTTCACTTTACTTCCATCTGCCTGCTGCCTTTTGTTGTGCATTATTTTCATCCACAAAGATGCTATTGAAACATTATTATCATTATTACTAGACTTGTGTAAACATTTGGCTTTTAAGAGTACATTTGCCCTTTCTGACAGCCACTGTTTGGTCTGTAATCAATTTGATCCTTGCCCCTCTTTAGAAAAGGCTGCATCCATTCAAAAACTTGCTTAATGTAGGTCTACCAATGACTGGTCAGCTATGCCAAACAATTATATGCTGGCTGTACTGGTAAGGTAGCTGCTACTTTATCCCAAATAAGAATCTTCAAAGAATCAATATAGAAGATCTGTTTTAGGAAAGTGATACATGCATTCCATTCCAAATGCACTAATAGCACATGCACTGATCACACAATTAATACAGTCTGAGAGATTATCGCAGGATGAGTTCAACCTTATTGACACTGTTTCACTGCCTTCTGCCAATGTTACTGTATGTAATGGAACTCAAGCTTATATTAAGCTAATTGATGCTTCTGGGAGACAGTCTGTTATCTCCACCCATACCTCTCCGCCCCCAGGGATAAATTAATCTACATTATAAAACCAGACATAAATCATTATACTAATGAATGCATCTTAATGGCTAAAATGGAGGACCAATTATATTCATACAGTCACGCACATAAGGCTATTTTTTAAAAACTTGTAAACAGCATTAACTACTGGGTTCGACCCATGCTGGCAGTCAATACTTGACATGTCCTAAAGGGTAAATGTATGTGCATTACCTAACAACCACATGATCCCTCAGTTATCAGCTGCATTTCTATAAGCTTTAGAGCTCTCGTGACATCAATGTAACAAGCAGGGTTCAGCATTATCCATAATAGAAATGGATCACATACCACAGCACAACAAAGAATTGTCGGTAACACCTTAATTAAGGATTCTGAAATGATATGAAAACAGTGTAGGAGGCTGTGTGGTCCAGTGGTTAAGGAAAAGGGCTTGTAACTAGGAGGTCCCCAGTTCAAATCCCACCTCAGCCACTGACTCATGGTGTGACCCTGAGCAAGTCACTTAACCTCCTTGTGCTCCGTCTTTCGAGTGAGATGCACTTGTAAGTGACTCTGCAGCTGATGCATAGTTCATACACCCTAGTCTCTGTAAGTCGCCTTGGGTAAAGGCGTCTGCTAAATAAACAACTAATTAATTAAAACTATTATGATAGAGTGCTGTTATCTTTAATCCTAATCTTAATAACATACTGTAGTTAATAATACCCTTATAAATATAACCATGTATAATGGATACCTAAATTAAAGTGTAACACAATATCTTTAAGAGTTAACTCATCCATTTTAAAAGCACTTGCCTTGGTTTAATTTATCCATATGGAAATCTCAATAATATATAACAGACTGTCACCACATCCTTAAATGAAAATAGACTGGAATAAAGATAGACTGCTCATTTTTCACAGAGCTCAGGGTGCAGAAGTAATAAACCTTGGCACATAGGGAAAGGTTTATTTTAAAAGCCTGGCAGAAATTGGATCATACCTTTGATAAACCAGGAATTTCAAGACTAGTGCAAACAATAAGGCCAAGATAAGAATGGTTGCAGGCATTTCCTGTCATATTTTTCTGACAAGTAAACGTGTGCATTACCTCAAGATAATTAGAGTATATTTTTAACTTAAGCTGCACACAAAGGAATATGTGCTTTAAAATGGTAAGCCATGCAGTTATCTGGCAATCAAAAATAACTCTTTACATGGCTAGACTGTGAAAAGAAAAAACAGGGAGGCTTAGTACCAGTCTGAAATGAAGACAATCCTCAGAGACAGATTGAAGAAGTTATGACAAGTATGAGAAATAAATTGTGGTTCTTTTTAAACATGTTGTGCATGGTTGTACTAGTATTTAAATGCACACTGCAGTTTAAAACAGTAACAATTTACAGTCTCTTTACTAATTAATTATAACCATAAATCAGAGGAGAAATAGTGCACAGGTACATATTTGCTTACTACTGCAGTACATTTTCCTGACACATTATATCTAGACAACAACTGCATTTAATTAGTATAATTGCCATTACAATGCTGCTGTTATTTTAGAGATGCATTCTTTGTGGCTTGTGTACAACCCCAGCACGCATTTTAACATATTTATTTCACTATTTAAACAGGATGTGGAGAAATGGTACTGTATTGCTGCCGACTTCAAACAAACAATGACAAAAGGGAATGTCTTTACTTCAACAATATGCAGAACTAGTTTATTTTTTAAGGATAATTTCAATCCGTAGTTGCCATGGGGATTACAGCACTATAAGCACTATGTTTTAACATGGCTGGCAGTTGATACTTAATGTAATAAGTATAGCATGCACTCTTTTAGGATATGTGTGCTGAATACAAGCTGAATTTGATATACAACGTACACAGTATACTCTGATTACAGTATTCCAGAGAAATTTACCCCCAGAAGGTTTCCTAGGTGGTATATACTACGATATACAGCTCTCGTCAAATCCGACAATATCAGCTCTCTGGCACTTATCCCCTGAGGAGTCGATTTATTTCCTAGAACACTTAACAAACCCTACAGTTTTTGCGTTAGGATACTATGCCATGATGTTCTGTTGTTCAATCATGCATGTTATACAGAGGTGCTTGTCATACAAAATGTGTAAACTACATTAGGAGAATTATGAAAGCAAAAACCACCAATCAGAAGCACGTAACTAAGCTTTGTGGTGTTCTAGTTTTGGAATATTTTAAACAACACTTTGCCTCTCTGCTAAGAAATAATTTAATCTATTGACAACTGCTGAGCATTTACCAGGGAGAGGGGAAAAAACAGAAAGAAGGCGAGATGACATGCTTTTTAAACGTTCTGTTTCCAGTTTAGTGGCTTGTATTTTCTTATCTCGCTGGCTTCACCCTGTTTTTCAACTGCGGGAATGTGATATCTCCTGTCATTTACACACGCCGTCGCACAATAGCTGCAGTTGTGGCCATTTTGTGACACTATCAAATCTATAATTCCTTCTCATATTTCAGCTCCCAAAAGCTCATCATTCTTATTGTCTTTGTGTAAGTTTTGAGTTGTGGAATAGCTAACTCGAGAAAAGAAAGCAATCTAGCCCAGACCTTCATGATCTTTTCTATGGATACTATATTCGGTTTGACTGGCATAACAAAATAAAAAATAAAAAATAAAAAAACCTGCAGAAAATGCATCAATGTGGCTGCTTAGAGATTTGGCAGTGTTTACTTATTTTTTATCTAAATGTAATCTTCCATCTCTTGTAATTTTGTATTGTAAGCAGCCTGCATTTAGTTCAAATAGTTTTATTTTTAAATAGGGACATTTTTTTCACTATTTTGTTCTTTATGCAGAAAGCCTCATTATCAAGGTTTACCAGGTGCCACTGAACTTCAACAAAGTCGTATTCACAAAGCATTTACCAGCATGATTCCTATTAAACGGAAATGCTGCTACAACTAACATGCATCTAAAGTTTTTTTTCTTTTAACCTTTTTTACCATGAAACTAATCAGTTCCTACAAATAATTCAAATATCACTTCTCATGTAAATGTAAAGATGACGGACAGTAATACAGGGGGAAGGAGGGAGTCAAGACGTTCAAAATCACGTATATATATATATATATATATATATATATATATATATATATATATATATATATATATATATATATATATATATACAGTACTGTGCAAAAGTTTTAGGCAGGTGTGAAAAAATGCTGTAAAGTAAGAATGCTTTCAAAAATAGACATGTTAATAGATTATATTTATCAATTAACTAAATGCAAAGTGAGTGAACAGAAGAAAAATCTAAATCAAATCCATATTTGGTGTGACCACCCTTTGCCTTCAAAACAGCATCAAGCATCAATTCTTCTAGGTACACTTGCACACAGTTTTGAAGGAACTCGGCAGGTAGGTTGGCCCAAACATCTTGGAGAACTAACCACAGTTCTTCTGTGGATTTAGGCAGCCTCAGTTGCTTCTCTCTCTTCATGTAATCCCAGACAGACTCGATGATGTTGAGATCAGGGCTCTGTGGGGCCATACCATCACTTCCAGGACTCCTTGTTCTTCTTTACGCTGAAGATAGTTCTTAATGACTTTCGCTGTATGTTTGGGGTCGTTGTCATGCTGCAGAATAAATTTGGGGCCAATCAGATGCCTCCCTGATGGTATTGCATGATGGATAAGTATCTGCCTGTACTTCTCAGCATTGAGGAGACCATTAATTCTGACCAAATCCCCAACTCCATTTGCAGAAATGCAGCCCCAAACTTGCAAGGAACCTCCACCATGCTTCACTGTTGCCTGCAGACACTCATTCGTGTATCGCTCTCCAGCCCTTCGGCGAACAAACTGCCTTCTGCTACAGCCAAATATTTCAAATTTTGACTCATCAGTCCAGAGCACCTGCTGCCATTTTTCTGCACCCCAGTTCCTGTGTTTTCGTGCATAGTTGAGTCGCTTGGCCTTGTTTCCACGTCGGAGGTATGGCTTTTGGCCTAAGTCTTCCATGAAGGCCACTTCTGACCAGACTTCTCCGGACAGTAGATGGGTGTACCAGGGTCCCACTGTTTTCTGCCAGTTCTGAGCTGATGGCACTGCTGGACATCTTCCGATTGCGAAGGAAGTAAGCATGATGTGTCTTTCATCTGCTGCAGTAAGTTTCCTTGGCCGACCACTGCGTCTACGGTCCTCAACGTTGCCGTTTCTTTGTGCTTCTTCAAAGAGCTTGGACAGCACATCTGGAAACCCCTGTCTGCCTTGAAATTTCTGCCTGGGAGAGACCTTGCTGATGCAGTATAACCACCTTGTGTCTTGTTGCTGTGCTCAGTCTTGCCATGGTGTATGACTTTTGACAGTAAACTGTCTTCAGCAACCTCACCTTGTTAGCTGAGTTTGGCTGTTCCTCACCCAGTTTTATTCCTCCTACACAGCTGTTTCTGTTTCAGTTAATGATTGTGTTTCAACCTACATATTGAATTGATGATCATTAGCACCTGTTTGGTATAATTGTTTAATCATACACCTGACTATATGCCTACAAAATCCCTGACTTTGTGCAAGTGTACCTAGAAGAATTGATGCTGTTTTGAAGGCAAAGGGTGGTCACACCAAATATGGATTTGATTTAGATTTTTCTTCTGTTCACTCACTTTGCATTTAGTTAATTGATAAATAAAATCTATTAACATGTCTATTTTTGAAAGCATTCTTACTTTACAGCATTTTTTCACACCTGCCTAAAACTTTTGCACAGTACTGTATATATATATATATATTGGCATATTTGGCATCAGTAATAGAAAAATTCACACCTCTAACTTGAACATAGACCTATCCTAAGCAAAACAAAAATGTGTACTGCATTAAGAATTTAACACAGAATTTGACTTTGTTCATATAAAGCTTAGAGTCTAAATGAGTCCAATCAATAATGTAATTAGTATGTGTCAAGATTCCTTCCGCCCTTTGAACCCCGTGTTTCGAAGATCACTAATAAAAACACCAGATAGACAAAACAGGCTATTAAATTGCAACCGTGCATTTGTTAGCAACCTTGTTTAATTGAACAGAAATCATTTTGATGTCGGTAGGTGTCTGTATAAAGCTTTCTCTGGTAATAATGGGCTGTCAACATTCAGTGTTGATGCATCACCCTGGTAATAACGTATTGCATCATGCACTCCCACACAAAGGATTGTTAAGTATGTTAGTTGTTAAGGTCATAATTACAATCACAGCCTATTTTTATTTATTATTGTGCGGAAAAAAAAATGTATACTGTACTATATGTATGCATCTTGTGGCTGGTTCTATAAAAAATAGAAAAATAATCTCTTCACAGAAGCCTTTCAAACTTACATGAAGACAGTAAGAAAGATGAGCTTGTGTGAGGTAGGGATGATTACAACGATCAATGATGCGTTGGCCTTGTTTCAGAATGATTAGATATCAAGTATGTTAAGTGCTGGATACTTTTTCATTGAAGTGACATTTCATCACAGTCGTGGAAGTAGATTGTCCAGGTAGGTTTCTGCATTTTTAGGGTCAGTGTAGGCAAGTGATAGAATCACATGTGTTGGACAGCCCCACCCCTTACATCATAAACAATAAATAATATAACTCTTTATTTTAGGGATTCATTATAAGTGGTTACATATAGGAATAATGTAATAATATATGACATTCTTATAACATGTATTAGCAAATAAATATGTGTTATTCCTATTGATAATAGAGGCAGGGCAGGGTCCCTGCACAGGTCTTTTTTTTTTTTTTTAAATATAGTGAGATTGTGTGTGTGTGTGTTTGTAAATAAAGATCTGTTTATTTGAATTCAAGTTTGGCAGGGTGGGGTTAAAATCCCATCCTTGCAAATACAGGTGTGCAATGTGGTCTTTCCCCTAATTTGTTCATTGGTTGCCAATTTGGGGATGGCCATCTGTATAAAGCTCCCTGCTTAGTTTAGGAAAGGACTGGGAGCAGCAGGTTGTGCTCCCTGTCTCTGAAATGTGATAGCTCTGCATGGGTACATTTGTATCTTTTGTTTTGCTGTTTAAATCAAAGTATGCTGCTGCATTGAACTGCAGTCTTCTGCCTCTGCATCTGTTATTCCTGCAACGAGCTAGCTTTGACCACAACACCACCCTACCACAATAATCTATAACTGTTCATATCTATGGCCTATCTGACAACATGTATGTATAGTACAAACGATAATGGCATTGATTTTTCATACTGTCATCTGTAGAGGTTTGTGGTAAACCTCAAACATAGAATATCTTTTGCTAGCTAGAGTGTATAGTGTACAACAGGGCTATTCAACTGTTTTTTAAGGGGGCCAGATTGGAAAAAAGTTAGGAGTAGGCGGGCCAGAACTGTTTTACTCTGCACATTTTTAATCAATATAATAAACATTATATAATGTAATGTTTGTATATTGAACATAGTGTGAACATTTAACAGAGTATCATTACAAACATTTTAATGTACGTGACATATTAATAGTATAACTTTTATACTATAATATATACTATTATATACTATAATATACAGTTTGAGAGCGAGAACTGTGCGACAGTGTGGTTAGTAAGGTAAAGACGTGCACACATAAAACTTTCATCACACAATATGTGAGAGTGCCACATTAATCAAATAAACGTGTCTCTGATTCTATTCCACCTCTGACACAAAATGAAAACTTGAATATGTTAAAAACAAACAGATTAGTCCCATGGGAAGGGGTGTAATAATGTAGAACAATGTCATGTGATGTTTCTGACTAAACTGTTAATCTCCTTTATATGGTATACTTTTTAGTGAATCTCAAAAAGCAATCGATGAGTGCAAGATCGCATAAGAGTTGAATAAGCACGTTGGTAGGAAGAGATCAGGTTTACAGTACACAGTAACATAAACATGCCAAGGGGTTACATGCTTTATTGCATGAGCGTTGTCTCAAAATATACTTTCTGGGGTTTAAAATCAAACTAATCGACCAAGAGGTTCAGTTCATTCCAGTAAAGATAAACAATGTGAAATTTTGAAAGATGCAAAGAGTTCTTTGGGGCTGTAGTTTCATAGTTTTGTTTTCTTGTATTGCAGTTTGTGTGACATTGAGAAATGACTTCTGTCTAAAGCAAGATTAATATATAAAATAAGTAAAATAGTGTTTTATGTTTTCTGTTGCATTTTATGTGTTTTCCTATTTTTATCCTTTATCTTTCTGACACTGTGGTGTCTCATTTGAACCCCATAGTTTATAAATGTCATTTGCAGAGTAATCATTAGCCATAGCAGTAGGAAGTCTTTCAAACAACAATTTATCAGCTGCCTATGGAGAGAGGAACAGCTTCAGATCATTTTAGACGTTACCCTGGCAAGAGGCTGCTGTTTAAAGTGTTAGTAATTCCAACTTCAAAACTAAATTGAACTACAGCTTCATAAAGTCAAATTAAACCTGCTGAATAATGCTTCATAAAGTCGAATTAAACCTGCTGAATAATGCTTCATAAAGTCGAATTAAACCTGCTGAATAATGCTTCATAAAGTCAAATTAAATCTGCTGAATAATGTTACGTTAAAATATTTAATTACTTACCGCTTTGTAGATTTCCCATATACCTAACAAAAAAATTGACAAACAATTAAAAATGTGACATTTCGAAACCTAACATGAACTACTACTGTCCTGCTAGTATGGTAGACTTTTGCAATTTAATTTTGTAGTTTATTTGATTACATGGTGCAAAATAAAATATAAAAATTATGTTCATATAGTTTTTTTTTAAATTATTTTTATATTGTGTCTCAATCCTAAAATTCTAGGTGATGCAAAACTTAAAGCCATAGCTGTCAATGGGGCTGCAAAATTGCTATTTGTTTGCTATTGTTTGCACCACTAGCAGATAACAACAAATGATATCCTCAGCAAAAAAAAAAGTCAGCCGTGGTATATAGTAAAATAAGAACATAGCGATCAAAGATACATTCATATCACATGCAAGAGGTTTCTAAATCGACCGATACGATCCATAACTTCAAACACTCAATCACAAAATCAGATGAAAACTAAGGAACCGTAGATTGATAGACAAACGTTTTTACAAAGCGATGTCTTCAAAGTTATTATTAAAACATTTGTCTGCTGGACTAACGCTTTAGTTTTACTCAGATTGTTTGGTGAGCCTCAACAAGCGACTGTTGTTCTCGAATATTCAAACAAAAGCAGACTCTCTCCCTGAAAGATCCCCTGCTTACAGATGATACAAAACTCTGCCGGGATATTAATTGCCTTATCAGAGAAGAACGTTTTTATGAAAAAGACGGATCAGTAGGATGCAAAGAAGGCGCAAGCTTTCTTTCCATAGTCCATCAATCTTTAAAAAACACTGACTGGCTTTGTGGAGTGTGGAAGCTAAAAGAGAACAGGCCCTCAATAGAGTACTATCAATTTGCCAAAGTAGCCCAAGAGATTAACATTTGAACTGCAACACATCAAGGGCCTTTCTCCAAATGAATGGTTATCCTTTCAGGCTCATTAAGGGAAGCATTCAGAGATGCCAGAACAAATCACCCAGGCACAGAAGAAAGAAGAATTACCTCTGCGTTTTGGAATTTGTTGCAAACACCCTACAAGTCCTGGCCTTCAAAAAAAATAGCGATGCATTTAGATTTTGTTTTCCTTGTTATATCATGTCTTATGTGACCCAAAGGGCCTCTTTTTATAATGTAGGAAACACCAGTATCAGCTGTGGTGCGGTCTGGAATACAGAAACAGGATAAAAAAGGTCATTATCTGAATACCCTAGATGTGAGGTTGTCTACAGGTGCTGAAATCTGCTGTTGCATACCCAATCCCCAAAATAGTACATTTCAATACAAATTTGAAAAAGGAACCTTTAGATTTTATATTAAATGTACTGAGTAAATGGACAATCAGAGGTGGGGTGTGAATATCAATCCAATAACATATTAATAGCTACTATCGTATATAACATGTTGGATTCGTTTGGGTCTCTTGGCATCTGCTGATTATGCATGGAGCCATTTGTTTTGAACAATCCAGCTTCCTGGGTCCTTTGAAAACAGCATCAGTTGGCAAAGGCTCAGAAAACCCTGAGGTGACAAGTATAGCTTTTTTTCACGATTTAGTTTTTCAACATTCACTTGACTAACAGTGTATTTACTGGAAGCTTTCCAAAAAAAAACAAGAACAGCTCGCTATACATCTTGATCATTTTTTGAATGGTATACCACTCTTGAAAATTTAATTCAACTCTCCCAAGCTTTTCTACACAATCCCCTGCAACCCACTTACCGATCAGGAGGACTGAAGATCGTCAGAACCCTCTGTCAAACCATCCCCTCTTTTCAATGAATGTTACTAAACTACTGAACTCTGGGGGCAAGAGTTCAGCCTGTGAAGTCTCTACCTGGGCAATGGACTGGCTGGTTGGGGTCACCCAAACAATTGTCCTCCCTTTCTCAACCAGAGCTCAACCTCCAATACAGCGCTCTTTGGGTTCCCAGCCAACCACACTCACATGACTCTCCCTCGCTCCAATGGCAGTGCTTTTACTAAGTGAGCCACGACACTGGGAATCTGACCCTTGTCCCTACTCTTGTAATTATTGATATTAAAATCAATTGAGTAAATACACCTTTGTGACTTCCGTTACATTCTTGGGTCAGATATTGTGAGGTCTTTAGATCCTATACAACTGCAAGATGCCCTGATAGTGTTTGTGACAGGATGCCTTGTAGTGGTGTGGAAGCAAAGTGAATAAACAGTCCAGCAGGCGTGATTTGGAAGTAAATCAATGAAGAGGTATTATGATCCGGGAAGGAATCTGTATGAAGGTCCTCCTCCAGGAAACAAGTTTACCAGTTTTTTTTATCTCTTTTTAAACTCCCCCAGGGTTATTCTGGGACATACAAACACTTGTAATTACACACAGATTTTTACCTTCCTCCCACACGTCTCCACCTCATGTTTCACGAACTAACCTTGACAAAGGCAAACCTGCCCCTTTTATACTCAGAGCCCCGCCCCAGTAGTCAGTGGAACACCAATCCCGTTAGGACAAGTATTTTTAATCTCACATGACTAGAGTGACTGGAATCTGTGTACTCACCTTGCTCATCCTTCACCAAGATGGCGCGACCCCCGTAAGGTAACTTGCATCACCGTCACGTGATCTAGGTAAAGGACATCTTAGTTAGAGCTCAGCGCCCTCTACTGCCGGGAGGCTGAATCACAGACCAAAACCCCATTAAATTCATCACAGTGTTCCATTGAACTTGAAGTAGAGCAAAGTCCTTGACATGGGTACTTTCCATTAACTATATTTTAACTGTTATAAATGTCTGGTAAAACATATTTCATTTCTATTGCCTACAATTAGTAATAACTTGAATGAAATATAAAATAATAATCCAGCTGGACGTCATCCATTAAACCATTCCCAAGGGGATTTAAAGGACACAATTAATATAAAAAAAATTGGACCAAGTGTAGATTCTCTTGAAGGCTGATGATCAAATGAAATTAACTCTGTGTAAATACATTATTCATGCATGTGTAAAATGTCACATAATACATATGCTTATTAAAGTATGTTTTCAGGTCAATCACAATAAATAAAGAAAATTCAATCCTAAATGCTAAATATCAAAAACACATTTAACTTATAAAGACAAACATGTTTAAGTTCTATTAACTCCCATTGTTAACATGGCATTTGATTTACATTCCATTTTAAATTACTGCAAATGCTTTGTATACGATATATTAATATATTTTTTATTATTTTATTTTTTTTGCACAGTGCTTTGCTTAATGAGATACTGTATAAATGCTCATGCTTCACAGTTGTTGTATTTGATGATCAGTATCCAATCTGGTCTGAACAACATCAATCAGTGAAAAGAGCACAAACCATTCTACAAGTGTCAGAGAAGTGCATTTAACAGCCAGTCTCATTTCATTTTGTACTCTGTTTGCAGGATTCGAACCTTGTAAATTACACTGAAGAGGGCGTTAGACGAAACATTTTCATCTTAACAGTAGCAGATCTAAATGCTTTGAACTTCTTTTATCTATATTTTCATTGCATTAGTAATTCTAGTAAATGGTGATTGGAAACATCAATGGAATTAATATAGTGGTCAATTTTAGCCTGGCCAGAATTCAGATTGTATAAGACTCAATGTTGCTAGTTTAATTAACTTCATTAAATCACCCATGGTAACTTTTATACATATAAAATAGTTCTCTTGGCAACCTGTAAAGCCACTACTGTATGCTCATCACAGTTATATAAATATGTGAGTTTCTGTTCTTTCACAGCCGTAAATATGAAGTTTAATAATAAGTTTGAAATGTGTGACCAGAAACTTCCTAGAGAATGACATTCAACCTCTGCAAACAAAATGAAGTAGGATGATCAATATTTTAGATGATCCTCTGCTGTCCCAATTAGTTCTCATACTTGAGAGTTCAATACCTGGCAGACTAAACTCCACAGATGGTGATCTAACACTTCCCTTTGTCATTTGTCTGTAGGGTTATTTTCCAGTCCAGTGGTACTCCGGATTGTATTTGTTTTCTCTTCTCTGTGAGGCTGCAAACGATGTGCCAAGGTCTAAAAATAATTGCTTATATGACTGCCAAGATAAAAAAGAAGTTAAATTCAAAGAAACAGATTAGCCCTTCAACTTAAATCCTGAAGGTGAAAGTAAAATTCTGTTCAACCAGCCTCAGAAACCATTGCGTGATTTTCTGAGTTTTTTTTAGCAGTTGCTGCAAAAAATGGCGCATTTTCCAACTAGACAAAATGTAGCTAAGATACAGTATCCAAATATCTAACATACAGTATTTCATATTTTTGCCATTTTGTGGGATAAAATGTATAAAAAACCTGATGAGTGTAAGAACTGGAGAAGGAGTTTGCCTGTTTACCTCCAGAGAGAATAACTAAATAGTATTTACTCAACAAGCTAGGTTCTGAATTTAATTAACCAAGAAGCTGTTGAATTTTGCATGGCTCAAATCAAAGTTAAACTGAGTCTAGGGACCCATTAAATCCTTCTTTGAAGACTAGTAAATAAAACAGTTGGGACACTTTCGACCTAAACCCCTGTTATCCTCTTAGCTGAGAACATTATTCCAAAGCAAATTTTAGCGCTCGACTGCCGTTTAAGTCTAGCAAGTTGAATTTGCTTTGATAGTTTTGTTTACCACCCATCCTGGACTGAATTAATTAGACATAATTAAGCAGTTACTTGATCATAAAAGCTTTAAAATGTGTGTGAAGTCAGATTAAAGAGAAACATGAGATACAACCGTCAGAGTTTATCAAAAGTCGTCAGACACCCCGCCTCTGATAACAATCTTGTTTGTGGTTTATTAGCCAAACACTGCTAACGCTTAAAATAAACCATTAATCCCAGTATCATGCAGACCTGAAGTAACAAGATCATGCACGTATTGATAAATGTTACATACAGTTAAGATCTTGTATACATGTACGATTGTTGTGTCGAATGCAGTTCAATAAGATGTTTTACAGGAATGTGTATGTACATGGAATAATGGCACAATATCGTTAGGCTATCCCATTAAGTAGATGTGGAAATATTTCAATATTTAAATCTCACGTTTTATCTACTTGGTACTTTGAGATTTATATCCAATGCAACTAAATTCCTTTAGGCAAACACTGGTAAAGGGAATATTTAACACTAATAATGCATGTGATATTTTATATATTGCCGAAAAGAGTGAGAGAGATAGATGACTGTGATTGCCAGGCGTATTTAATGTATTTTTGACAATGAGCTATTTACTAATTGTATTGCAGACTAGAGGATGCATATTTAATTGACTGTCAAGTCAATCCGGAAAAAAAAATAACCAAGGATCAGTTTTGCCACCTCAACGTGTATTGTATGAATGTGCTTTATAATGCTATTTCATGTCTCTGTGGACACTGACATGGAGTGCGATGATTTGCATGTCATCTCACACAAGATTACTTTTAACAGGGTTTGCCCTCACTGTCTTAGAAGCTTTCAGTTCCAAGAAAACACTTTCCAAGAAAACTGAATAGTATGATAACCTGTAAATAGTTACATTTATGTAAAATGATCCATCCAAAATTAAAAAACAAAAAC
This sequence comes from Acipenser oxyrinchus oxyrinchus, assembly GCA_030684275.1. Lineage (NCBI taxonomy): Eukaryota > Metazoa > Chordata > Actinopteri > Acipenseriformes > Acipenseridae > Acipenser > Acipenser oxyrinchus. The sequence goes on along the minus strand of JAGXEW010001276.1, from coordinate 3,770 downwards.
TGGAGGATAATTAAAGCAGATGGTTGTTGTTGCTTTTGACATGACTAGAGGAAGTTAGTGTGAACACATTATTTAGGTTAATCTACATATGTTTTGGCACAATAAATAATTCAGATCAGCCATCTGGAATGCTTCCATCTTTTAGTTGTCCTTTAAGATAATACTTAGCATATTAGCCTGTTTTTTTATCTTTGCAAAATATACTGATAGAAATGGCTTTACCGGACCCTTAACACATGACAGCATGTATCAACTGATCTAATTCTTTAAAAATAATAAAATGCTTGTATACTGCACTGGTGTTGTCCAGTCAGCTGCAACAATACCCTGCTTACAACATAATAGTTTACTTTTAACTTGTATTTCTGAATATCAACTACAGAGCAGGATATGTATTGAGGTTATCTTAAATAAAGCAACTGCAATACATATATATCAATGTTATTGCTCTCTTCACATTACCAATATTGGATATGGGTAAAAGGACACATTTTCAGTGACTGGTGATTTAGAAGGAACTACCCATATAAAATCTACTCCCTTATGGATATTTACTTCCCACATTAGAATACAGACATACATATGGTTGTCTGTATTGAGCAGCTGGAACTGTAGCTTCTAATATTACTGTTTCCAAGGGGAAGCAAATTTAAAATCAAATTAAGTTTGTGCTGCAAGATCATGAATGTTTTTCATTGCATTGGATAATAAACCATTGCTATTTTACTGGGAATATTTTCCAGGAGTACAAATTACTACTGCTGAAAATCATCACTTCATTTGAAACACTGATGGAAGGTTGGATTGGAGCTAAGCAGCTATGTTTATCCGAATGCTTCTTGAAATTTAATGGAACCCAAATGAAGGGCTGTTCACATGAATGCTATGATAAAATTAGTTATTTATACAACACTGCTATTATATATTATTATACACCTACATGCATGTTATGTGTGTTTGCAAGGTGATTATTATGGTAGTTATATAGTGTTTTGTTGCTTTTAGGAATCTCACAAAGTGTCCAATTTAAATAAAGCACAACCGAAAAAATTGCTGCACAGTACTGAGTTAGCAAGTAGTGAATTAATCGCTCTGATACACCAGTTCTAGTTGAAAATCTAGCTACTTTGATACTTTTTTGTATTTAGATTTGGCTGTTGTGATAGCCTGAAAGACAATAATCTATCTTCTTGCAAATACAATTGTAGACAGCTTTCTATTGCACTGAAGTTGACCGCAGCAGTGTCCTAAGATTCTCAGCACCATGCCTGACCTCATTTGACCTTTCTGCAAAGTAAACAGGGTGCCAATTAGCTCAGCATAGGGTGGCATGGTTTAAATGCTTACTCCAGATCACAGGAACTGTGACGGCACTGGCACACACACCTTGAGGCATGACTAGCATGACAAGAAAACTGCAACAGCTTTCTTTTAGAGTTCACTGAAACCAAGATCTGAGACAACCATATTCAAACTGAGGTTTTTGAGAAAAAGACGAGAATTGATAAAATATGTGATAATACAAATGGTTAAAGCTCTCACCAGTCCTGCATCCAGTCCTGACTTTTGGAACTGCCCTGGTTTATGTACTGTATATTATTGAAATAACCAGGTGCCTGCAATCAGAGCCCTGATAAAATTGCGATTAACTGATTGCACAGCGTGAATATCTCACACCTGAGTCTGTAAGTTGACTATTAGGAGTCGTTCATGCAGTTATAGTGGAAAAACTTCACAATGCAAAAATAAAACTTTACTGTAATGACATTTTGAAGTGCATGCCATTTTGATAAATAGCCTGGATGCTACTTTGCCACCTAGTAAGGAGATGATTGCAGTTTCAAAGCCAGTGAAATGAAAAGTGTGGGCTGATTTAATAAAATGTATTACTGCTGGTACAGCATATTTTGTGACTCGTCTATTTTTGAAAATTAAAGAATTATTTTATACTGCAACATTTCAGAGCAAAACCAACCATTAACAGTGGGCTTATTTCTGGTATTTCCTCAATTCAGATGATTCTTACTCCTGTGGACAGGGTTGAGATAGATAACAAAAATATTATTTCTACATATTTTGATGTAGACAGTGTCCCACCTCATGTTGCGCATACAATGCTTTTAGTTTTATTGTTTAGTTGTATAGAAATCATATTGCTTATTTGTATAAAAGTGCTTTGAAACGTTATGTGGCAGCTAACTGCTCATCAAGCTCTGGTTTGATGACACATGAAATGTAATTTTTATTTCCACATATTAACCTGTATCTTTGCTGAGCATAATATTATTATTGCATGGCAGCACAACCACATTGACTGTTGGGTATAAAGATCCATGCTTTGTACTGGTGTGCCTTAAAAGTCATGTAAAAGCAAAGGGAATGTAAAATGCAGCGCTTGCAATTTATGCTATGATATTTCATTCTCTAGAGCTGTCATTGCTACAACAGATCCTGGAATTCAATTTTGGCTTTGTCAGTTTTGTAAATGGCATTCTTTAGTGGTAAATATACTTAATTCTAAATGGGATATTGAAATTCCACAGCCAGGGAGCAGATTATAAAGGCTTAAATCTGTTTTGCTGTAGGATACATGTCATATTAAGTTAAGTCTAAACTGCAGTAAGAATGCGCTGCCTGGTTTTAAAGGCAACACTAACATTTAATGTAGCCATTCTAATACTTATCAACTAATTTTCTGAAGACGATAGGTAAAATACAAAAAAATATATACATTACACTATAATTTAATTAAGCTCTTGTGTCCCTGTGAATTGCAAAACACTGATTTCTTTATATTAATTGATTGGTCCTTTATGCAGTAGGTGGCTAAATCACAAACAACCTGCTTTTAAATTAAATGTAGAGATAACGTATCTATGTTGAGCCTTATAGGTAGCAAGTTTCCTCGTGCTGGAACAGGCTGAGACTGACAGCATTGTTTTAATAACATTTCTAGGTTTAGGCCTGAGCTTTTAGCAATAAGGCTTTTAAAAACATAAGGCTGCGGAATGGTTTCCACGGCTACCAAAGCATAAGACAACTGTTTTTTTTTTTTGTGAATACCTTTGAGCCAATCAGAAATTAATTGCAAGATAACATTCCGACTGGGAGGCTGCTAGGATTAAGCTCCCGATATTATTGGTGTCTAATTCATAGGCAACTCCTGGAAAATAGCAATGTGTTTTGAAGAAAAGCATTTGTTCCTATGATTGATGTTCTCCAAAAAAAATCTCCTTTTAAAAACAGATTAATCCTTTTCAAACTAAAGAGCATTTTATTATTGCATGATCTTGCATTTTACTTAACATTCCACGTTGTTATTGTTTATTAACATGTCTTATCTGGAAAAACAGTTTAGCCCACATTCAGATAAATGGTTAATCAGAAGCATAACTAGATTTATATTTAATAATGTAATGACACTGTATTTACATTATCACATTTTGGTTAAATACATTTCATGTAAATTATAATGTACATATGAAGGAAGTTGGATATTGTATCTAAAACTTCAAACATGGAAATGTTAAAAAAGTATGTAAAAACATTTTGACCAGAAGTGTTTTCCATGTTCTGATTAACATCCCATGTTTTTTTAATTATTATTATTAGTAGTAGTAGTCATGGTAGTCTTATTATTATTATTATTATTATTGAACAGCAATGTACTTTAACCATGTATGAGACGGAAATATTTATTCTACAGATATTGCTATACTTCTTTGGTCTTTCCATTGGCATGAGAGAAGAAGAGCATGTGGAAAGGTACA